>VUQS01055085.1:0-11698 GCA_015108495.1 Heterochromis multidens | reverse complement strand
AAAAATTATTTTTTTTTTTTTTTTTTTTTTTAATCTCGTTTGTTTTTTTGGTTTTCCAGCAGACAGATTTCTTATATTTTATACTGTCAAACTTCTTGTTAAAATAAATCCGTTCAGGATTCAGAGAGCACGTCTGACAGACAGCCTTGAACACCAGCTTCTCCCACGTACACTGATTTGACATGAAGATGCCCTGTAACCTCCCGGCTGCTTCTCCAGGTGCAGCCCGCTGCAGTGATTCAGATTCCACCACTAGAGTTCTCCCTGTGGCTCTGCAGCTCCGCTCGGCTCCGTCTGCCCTGTGTTTACCTCTCAGCCAAGCTGGACACAGACCTTCACCAACAGTCCCCAATAGCTCGAAAAATACTAATGTAAGCTGACTCGAGTCCAATCCTTAACGGATTTTCTGCAGCGCTGTGTGCTTGTGACACTGAGGCGGAGGTGAGTTTTATTTATTTTTTTTTTAGTCCTGGAGAAAATGGCTCAGGCTCTGTGACAACACTGCGGCTAGCTAGCCAGCAACTACAGGCGCTAACGCTGTTAGCTTACCCGTGGCTGCTTTTCCTGTCCCCGTGATGGAGGATTGTGAACATGGCGCCCTTCAAAACAAACCAGTAGGTAACCAGTTAGCCTAGTTCGTCGCGACGGACAGAGCTTAGCGTGTGCTTCTGCCCCCAGCCTGTGAATCTCACCTGTGTTTGGCGTGTTTTACCTGCCCATCAGCTAACGCTAGCTACGTAATAGTTTCCTAGCTTCGCTGATAAAATCAGCTCCTGACGATCGCATGGCTGACAATCAGCTATTCTTTTTACGTGCTTTTCTGGTATTTGGGTTATCTCTCATTTAATCTACAGCACAGCCGAGCTGGTTTGAGTTCATCAGGAAGAAAAAACGGACCCTTTCTGTCCTGACAAGCTTTCAGTTGGATATTAGCCAGCCTGCTAGTGGCTAAATTGAGCTCCTTCAGTTGTAGTGTCCGTGGCCTGCCTCGGCTCTCTCTTTGTTGCCGATAGTACAAGTTATGACAAGTGAGTTCATCAAATTAAACACTGTATGTGCGGTTTTTTGTAGTCAGTGTGGTAATGCGTCCGTTTTATCCGAGAACCCCCCGCTCGCTTTTATTATGACCCGCTTGCTGTTAGCGGGCTAACGGTAAATGGCAGAGAGTCGTGCTAAAATGTTTAGACAGCGCTGCCCTCTTTAAAGCTGAGAGCCCGTCAGAGTGGGTTTAATCGGCTTTTTAACCACTGGGTATGATTGTCTACTTGGCGTAACGTCAGGTGGGGCTGTCAGCTTTTCTAGTGAGGGACCAACAGCGCGGTGTGTCCCCTTTGTTTACCGCGGGAGCCTCGAAACCCACTCAGCCTGTGCTGGCTGTCTTCTAATTGGGCTCCTGGGTCGCACACCTTGCTTAATTGATGTGAGAGCACGTTGGCGTGCAGAGCCGCCCGTCCTGTCATCACGCAGCGTGAACTCTCAGGAGAGGCGCAGGCTGCACGGAGGAAACGAGGGCATCATTGCACAGGTGGCACCCGTTCACACCGACTGCGCTTGACACAGAATAGGGGAGCTCACATTACTCAGTGTCACCTCATTTTGTTTTCCCTTCAGCTGTGCTGTGATGCTGGGTTGCTTTTCCCTGTATTTGGATGTAAATGCCAGAATATTTACACACTTTTTTTTTTTTTGGACATTGCAAAAACTTCACTGTTTTAAAAACTGACGCTTAATTGTTTCATTCAGTGTTGCAGAAACTCATTAAGACAATTGTTATTTGTGTTTCTGATTTTAACCATTTTCCAACTTTTTATTTGTGTTTATTTTGTATTGGGTTTTTTAAAGCTACATTTTGTGCCAGGGAAAACAAGTCACACTCTCTTTGAGCCTTTAGGCAGTGCAAAATTGATGTGCGTCAACAGATAAACGTTGGCCACTGCTATCAGTAAATATCATGGGCCAAATGTTTTGTTTTTTCTTAAATTGTAGGTTTTAAATATAAAATAGTGGTAGAAATAGTAGCATTTAATGGAATCCAGATGTGTACATAATAAATGCTTCATGTGAGCTGGTTTTGCAACATATACACTATCAAAAACATCAGGCCTGTATTTTTAAAGAAGCCACACTCAGAGCAATAGGGAAACAGCATTATATCCGACTCCCACACCTAATGTTATTCTGACCATGACCAAAATATGCACCGCTGCATTGCCACAGACAATGTTTTGCATGCTTTGTGCTGATTTTAGCTTAATTTATTTTTAGGTGTTTTGCTTATTTGCCCCCAACAGTAAATATGTGGCTTGTTCTTACATGCTTTCTTTGGATGTAAAACCATGGTCCATTCTCTCATGAGAAAGGAGTGAGAATAAACATCCTCTTTCGACATCTGTCACAGCCTCTTCCACCACAAAGTGCACTAAAGCCGAGCGTCTTCGTTCATGTTAAAATGCTTCAAGTATTATTATGGTTGGCTTTTGGCTGTGGTTTATGAAAGTGACATCTTAAGTTTCACGGATGGCTAAGAGGAGCACCGCATAAAATTGGATTTGAATTTTTTAAGATAGTTGGGGTAGGCCAGGCCTGTGCACCACATTGAAGAGTCGAACTAACCGGTATTATTCAGAACCTTTTGAAGAGTTTACCTTGTTGAATTCCCTCCAGTTTCAGGACGTTATTTGTTTTGATGTCCACATGGTAAGGAGGGAAATGGTCTAACGTATTAAAAAAGCCCTCCTATTGACAAAAAGGCACTAATCTGTGTTTTTCAGGAGAAATAAGGCTTATATACGAGCTTCAAATAGATGGTGCATGACAGGAGATGGAATTTCAGCACATTTTTAAATAATGCCTACAGAAAAAAGCTGAAAAAAATATTGCTTTGTAGCTTTAGTTTGATACCAAACACAAAGCTTGTGAAGATTGGCAGTCAAGGATATGTCAAATATTTCTTTAACTTGTTTTTTATTACATCAAAGCTGCCACATTCAAAATTTCCAATGAAGTTTTGTTCAGTATTGCCTTGAGTAAAAATTGATAAAACATAGTGACTGCATGTACTTTTAAAACAAACCACATTGGCATATCTCTCTTGTCTTACTAAGCAATTTTCCTTTGGAAAAACAAATATCAGAATGCTATATCTTTAAGTTATATTTGTAGACACTGTAAAATAAATTAGGGTTTTAATTCAAGTAACTAAGTTATATTTTAATTTTTCAGGTTAATATTTTTGTGCTAGTATAAGCATTTTTTAAAAATCTTGTATTAAGAAAATAGCAGGGGGTTTTGTACCAATGTTTTTTTTAAAAAAACATTGGTACAAATGATTTCATCTTCAGCCTTGACCTGAGGTGGAAGGAGGAACAAGGTTTTCTTCTAAGTAACACGTCCTCAGCAAATCAGTCCTGATAGTCCTGTTTCTGCTGATGAAAATCTAAACCCTGGACCTGCATCAGACGCCTGTTTTGTTACTTGCAGCATTTCCTTTATCCCTGGTTTTATGGATGTTTTTAATATGGGGGATATATGCGGTCTGAATACTTGGGTGAAACAGTACTTGCAAGGTATGAAATGATGACTCAAGTATCACAAAGCACCCATGTAATGTCTTTAAAGCGTCACACAATCACAAAGATCCTGCACAATCTTTGGTTTTGGTTATCTGTCATTGTCCCTGCTGACTATCGAGTTCTTTTAAACTATGCAACCATTTGTAAAGAAAACAATGTGTCTTTATCAGGCTCCTGCAAAATGTGAACTTGTGCTTCACTGCTTTTGTGATGATTAACTAGTTTCAGTGTCAGCAAGACCTAAATAAAATATTTCAGCAGGTGAAACATTTGTTAGAGGCAAATAAAATATAAAATCTTCCCCTGACACTGAACTTCAAACTTGATGTATTATAAATTTACACCTCTGTATAAAACTGTGTATTCATTATATTCATCTTTTAATCATAGTTGGAGAAGATCTACAATAATTTTCCAAAGCTTTATACTGCAAATTCATTTTTTTTAACCGTTTACCTGGCAAGATTGTTAGAAAAATATTTTGGAATTTATGTACTCTAATGCAGTGATTTGAATGTACTACTATGTTGTCTTGTGAGATAAATAGACACAATAGTTTTTATTAGTTTCTATATTATTTCTACCCTGCTATCACTGTCTATGCGCCGTATATATTAAGGGTTTTACTACAGGTGTTATGGTCACAAACACACACACAACCACTGGCATTTAGTAATTTGTAGTAATCCTAAGAGTCTTCTGAGGGTTTCTAAGGCTGGGTGATTAATCAGATTTAAAATTTTCAGTTACAGTTTTGGCTTTCAGTAGTTATGAAAACAAGATATGCCAGATAAAACTTATTTTTTTGCGTTTATTTTTTTTTACAAGGCTCCCCACCTTTTTCCCCATGTATTTATTTATTTATCGCTTATATCAAAATTCAAGGAAATACCCTGTAAAAAGATTTATCTTTCAGGCCCAGTAAATACATGATGTTGGTAAAGTTATTGAATAATCATGTTAAATAATTAGCATTATTTCCATTATACTCGTGATTATGATTTTTGCCATAATGAAGCAGCCCTGTCTTTGTATTTTGGTAATCTTGCTTTTCATTCATTGAGCAAAAGCAAATACCTGTGGCGATTTATATTTTTCCCTTTGTTTCCTATAGTTAAGATGAATAAGGAAATCATGTCACGCGTGGTGAAGAAGAGGCAGGCGGACCCTAAGGTAGTCCAGTATGTCTGGGAGGCCATCGAGGTCATACGCAACCAGAAACAGATCGCAAACATGGACAGGATCTCAAAGTAAGTCCACTGCAGATAACACGGATATAGTGATGTTATTTCTCAACATAAATAGTTGTGCTTAGCGTGGCAGTTCGGCTCTCATTTGTTTACTAAAGTTTAAAAAGTTTTAGAAACTCCAGTAGCCCTCAGACTTCACTGTTGCGCTCACGTCTTTGAACAATGAACAGAGTACCCAACAGCTCCCCATTCAGTGTTTCAGTTCATTAAAAGCAGAGTGTGAAGCCATTTTCTCCCCCTCGGGTCATCACCATACTAACATGCCATCACTTGAACTGGCTCTATGTAGATATGATAAGCTGTTTGAATCATTTCTCTGGTTTGTTTCTTTGATTTTTGCAGGGTAACCAGTGTTTGCAGCTATTTGAAAAACTCTTTTTGCTCCCATTATTTATTTTTATTTTTGTAGGGCTGAAACTAAGTATCTTCATTGTCAATTCCATTGATTTTTCAGATATTAAAGTGGTAAAAAAAAACAGTGAAAATGTTATTACAGCTTCCTGAAACCAAATATAACAACTTGAAATTTTTTCATTACAAAATAATATGCAGCAGAAAACCTTCAAAATGCTCGCCTCAAGTGTTCAGATTTTTTTGGATTGTTGTTTGTGGCAAAATAATTATCATCAACATAACAGATGCTTTTGTTCAGTTGTCGGTAATGTTGTTTTTGGCTTGTTATCGTATTCAAATGGGCACCATTTATCCTTGTGGGATGCCCTTGAACGATTGTTCTTCATGTTTGTTTTTGAATTCATTTTAAATCTACCCAAAATTAAATAACTCATACCTGTAATCACTTTGATCTACAGCTACAAGAAATAATTGTGTTTTCATTTAATCAGTTTCAAAATGTAAATGGTGAAAACTGTCTAGACCAAGATGATGTCCTCAAAACAATCATTTATAAAATGGAGAAAAGCAGCAAACCCTCACATTCAAGAGACTGCTTGGTGTTTTTGCTTAGTGAACAGTTAGATCATTCAGGGATTGGTAGAGTAATCGGTTACCATTGTAATAGATTCAGGTCTATTTTGATGTCTACTAGGACTGTGCAGCATTTGGAGGTTTTAATCATTATAGTTTGATATTGTGTTACGTAAAATGTTTCTACTGTAAAGCCGTGTCATGTTTCTGCTTATTACTCTCTGAGTCAGAGCAGCCCTCTCAGCTCTCTGTCTGCTTCTCAAGCATGTGCCTCAGTCCAAATCTGAACTGATTCATTAAAAACAAGTCATAAAATAAAACGAACTAACTAATTGAGGCAGTGGTAAACGAGTAACACTCCTGTTTTGTGACAAACGGTTTTTGTCATCAGAGTCTAGTGGCTTTGCGTCTAGTTGGTTCCCCACTTTTATTTTTCACAGGCTGTTTAAATTGGGGATATTCATTGCAACTAATTTATGAGGTGATTCCACGGAAGAAAAAAAACTGGACCAGTCTAAAAGTCAGAAGACAGTTAAAACTGAGCAATTTAATTGAACAGGTTACACATCGCATATGTATTTAAACCTTTAATCACGTTCTTCGCTGCTCTGAAATGTTGCTGTGTTGGGTGTAACATTGTCCAAAGTAATGCATTACTGTAATTGCATTACGTTTCTCAGAAGGAGTTACTGTGCTAAATTCAGTCATCATTACACTTACAATTATTTCATTACTTGCATTACAAACTTTCTTCAGGTATCTGCATTCTGGGTGAACAGAAAAGGGGAAAAAAAATCAAATGTCATCTTCTTCCTGCGCACTTGGCTATAATCAGCTGATTCTGGTTTGTGTGCAGGGAGGAGGAAAATGCTGGAGTGGAGATACAGACATTATTTTTATTTTCGTTGAAAGGACAAGTGCATGATGATAAAGTTCAAACAGGGCCAAGGACAGAAACCACAACTTGGCCTCTTTGCAAGCATCTGCACAGACAGCATGCTAACACAAAGGTAGCGAAGAACCCAGGGTGGTGATAAAGCTAAGTGTATGCTCTGATGAGCAGTCAGGCTTGTTTTATGTTCCTGCAGTTTAAAGTGTGGTGATCACTTTGAAGTCTTTTGAGGCTAGTTTTCAACTTTGCTCTGTGTTGTCGGCTTTGTGTTCATACATAAACACTAATGGAACGATTGTGTCCTCATTAGGATAGGGATTTGTGTTGGTGTGTGGGATTGTACTCTCAGGTTTAGATTGTTTACTGGTAATTATGTGACGATGTATTTCAGTTCATGTTACAGAGTAACGTGACAATAATGTAACGAGTAGTGTAAAGAATTACTTTCTCAGGGGAGTAAATAAGTAATGTAATGTAGGGCATTACGTTTTAGAAAAGTAACAAGTAATATGTGATACATTACTTTCTTTGAGTTACAATCCCAGCACAATGGATAGCATGGCACGGACTGAGGGCTGTTTGCTGAGTGCATCTTATGTTAGTAGTGCTAGCAGTATAAACTGTATGGGCGCCACCAGCAGCCGCTTTTCCTTGAAGGTTAATATCCACACACCTGTGGAGAAAGTGCTTATCCTTTGTTCAAGCCTAAACCAGTTCTGTTGAGCCTAAAAGCCTAAATAGAACTGGTCATTTTCTAGATCAAAGCAGTGTAAAATCATTCTGGTTCACATGGCTGACGTGTCTTATTTAAACTTATTTTCCAGAGAGAGAAGGATGATGATGCTGCTGTCTGCCAGGGCAGATGGGTGGCTGCACTAAATATCTTAAAACCAAGACTTAACGTCAGTTGAACATCAGAATAAAATATGAACAATTAGTTTAACTGACTAGTATTTCTGTTAACTGACTAGTATGGTCCCTAGTTTTACAGAAGTGCTTGTGACATCACTCAAGTTGCTCTCATATAATAGACTAAGGTATGAGTTTTGGTCCATATTGCATATCCCTAATCTTTACTTGGCATTGTCGTTTTTATTTTACTGTTTGTTTACTCAAGCTGCAAAGGCAAAGCTTTGGGTGTTGTGTTGGATCCTGTTTGTACTCAAAGGCAAACCAGACATGGATCAATACTTTGATTGGCAGCTGCTAAGTTCTGACAGACTCCAGCTGCTTCTCACTCATTGCCATTCTTGCCATGAGGTCAGCACTCCCTCTAATTGCTTCGCTCCTGCTGTAGAAACCTTGAATCTGCAGCAAGTTGAGTTCATGATGCTTTAACCATCTTGATTTTTATCCGCGGAGAGAATTTCACATTGTTCAGACTATGCAAATTGATGACAAATCACCCACAGCAGACCTTGCTGATCAGTCATTCTTTCAGTTGGCGGATGGAACACAGACTCAATGAAACACTTGGCACATCTCTTTTCAGCAAGTTGGCGAGCACCTTGGGACCTGGCTGCTTGCCAAATGAATACTGGCGGCAAACGGCTGTTGTCATGGTAACAGCAAGCACTGGCATGCAGCGGATAGCACCAGCTTTCCTGTATAACCTCCCCTCTCTCTGTAGCCCCACTGCAGCTTAATTTCACCATGTCGGCTTTGTGGCTATAAAGGTGATGGGTGATTTAGAAGGAGACCAAAGTTGGTGAGGCAGAGGCTAATCTTTAACCAGCTATCAGGCAGCTGTAACCAATAAGTTGAATATTAACAAACCTAATTTCTAGCCTGCAAATACCCAGAATATGTTTAACCAACTGTTAAATTTCTTGAAATGTAGTTCAATAAAATAAACACAGTCATTCACTTCACATTTTACTGCAAAATAACACGAGTGTTGTATTTATCACTATTAAAAAAAAGTGATAAAACAAAAGCTTAAAAGATGCATTCATGTGAATTCTTTGCTTTCTGTGCCCTTAATTACTGTAAAATGTGTATATATAAAAACCATGTTGGTTTGTTTGCCATCTTTTATTTTTATGCAAATGGTAAATTATCCATTTAGGCAAATAAGATGCATAAGTACACTGGAATGGGTTGGTAATTAAATCCAGGTGTGAGGACTAGTCACACATCAGAAAAGCTGGAGTGACTAGAGCTGAAATGATTTGTGGATTAGACCACTGGCAGAACATTAATCGGCAGCTGTTTTGTTAATTTGATGACTGTTTTTATGGTTTATGCAAAACTGCCAAACATTAGATGGTTGTGAGCATTTGCTGGATTATTTTGTATGAATGTTAACTTGTGTTATGACTCATTTGTGTGACAAAGCCTCCAACAAGGTCATTTTTTTTCATTTTTTTCAAAACTATTTTCTGACATTTTAATTTGATGCAGTTTGAGATTAAGACTTGGGGAACTCAACAGGAAAACAGTTGCAAATTTTTAACTGCTGCAGTTTGGAAGATAGTACTGTAGTGAGTGAAAGCTATAAATAGAAATGTCATGTATTCAGTAGAGCTTCCGCTATCCTGGTCAGGGTACCCTGGTATGTTGATTTCAGATCTTTTGGTTTAAGTAATACACTCCGACTTGTCTTCGCCGTCTACCCCCACCCCTGGGCCTTTGCCAGCCTCTGGGCCTAACAACTTTTCTGGTGGAAACCCTGTAGTCTTTCTGTTGGCTGACTGCCCCAGTAGATGATGCATGACCCTGCTCGGAGAATTGTCCTACCAATCAGCAAGTAGCTGCAGGAATCAGCTTTGTAAATGTAAGCTCGTGAGAGGGGAAATTGATGAAATAGTCCTCCTCTGCTTGTAATTTTAAATACCACATGTATCCCTAATCTGTTTTCTGAAGATCATAAATTAATTTATGGAGCTCTGGGGTTTTGTTGGTGGAAAATTAAAAATCAGTGAGACGGTTAATTTTAACACTGTGGAAAAAAAAATCCAGGCTCTCTGACTGATACTGATGTGCACATGTATTAGAGCTGGTTTAAAGGATGAGAAAGGTGTTGATCTTTGTCTGACTCATAAAGGACAGTTTAAAGTTTGAATTTCACAACAGCAGTACTAGTAGTAAGTATTTTTCTGCTGTGTTTTCCACCTGCTTCAGATTTTAAATGTTCATCTTTAGCCAGCATGGAAAAATGGCTGTCATTAGCACAGCTGCCTCTATGATTTTTCTCAATTACATCTCCACTCCCACCTGCGCAGGTACCTGAGCCGTGTGTTTGGCATGCACCCGAAGGAAACCGCCAGACAGCTGAGCCTGGCTGTGAAGGACGGCTTGGTGGTGGAGACCCTGACTGTTGGCTGCAAGGGCTCCAAGGCCGGCATCGAGCAGGAGGGATACTGGCTGCCTGGGGATGAGATGGTAAGCCCACTACAATTTATCACGTTCACAAGCAGCAGTGAATTTATTGTCTGAGTTTTGTGTTAATGGCCACCAAAAGAAAGTAGCGTTGGGTCTGTACTAGAGTTCTCCGCACAGCTGAATGTTGATCAAACTTGTCTGACAGCTTATACTTTTTACCAGGCTGTAATAGTTAGCATTATGTTTTGTTTCCTTACTGATTATTTTTAGTAGTTTGTTTTAGCTAGGAAATAAAAAGTAAACAAAAAGTCTCAACAGTTCTGTTAAACATATTAAAAAGATTGTCTATAATTAAAATAGTTGCTGATTTTCAGTAATGAGGTCACAGCATGGACACACTACATGTTTTACCATGCTCATGGATGATATACAGGCAATCTCTTAAGTAATAAGTGCCAAACAGCAGAGGTAGGAGGGTAAGAAGGAGTACTTTTCAATAGCTTCTGCTGTCTTTTGCCTTGAGAATGAAGCCATCTGCTGTGCAGGTTTATTGATATTCTTCTTTTGTAATGTGCAATACTTGTTTTATTTCCCCAGTTAGTAGTGAGGAAATGTTTGCGGTGTAGTGATGCTAACAGCCAGTCACAGTATCTCTGTGCAGAGTGCATTATTTCAGTTTATCAGCACTGCCTGAGGAGAACCTTTGTGTATTTTTCCATCTGTGTTTCAAAAGGCTGTTGTATGGATTACTGCCTTAATCCTACTGTTTTTTTTTCTTTAGGGTACTAAAACTGGCTGTATCAAGTCACACTTTACCAATTAAGCTACATGAGCATCATCAGTCATGAGTGAGCAGGAAATATAATGCAGGAAAAACACAAATCACTGATTTGATTTTATATAATAGGAAACTAAGTTTTCTACTTTTAGATGAACCTCTCTAAAACAACTGTTTATGACTTCCACATGCTCATGTAACAGTTCACACTGACTTAAAGTACATTTCATAGAAAAGGTATTTGCATCACAGGTTATTTGTGATTTGCAGACCAGAGAAAAGTCATGGAAATTAGGGCTGTGCGATATGACCAAAATCTCATATCCCGATATAAGTCATTTCATATCCCGATAGTGATATATATCACAATATAGTGCATTTTCAGTAAATTCAGTGAATAGTTTGTATAATCACCACATGGAAAGTACTATTTCTTTTTTACATTTAAATTAGATAGATAGATCGTGAGTCTCTATTATATGGTGTGCCGCGGGCAAAAGCCTGTTCTAACGTTTGAGTCTGTGGTATATTTTGAGTACCTGATGGGGTATTGTTGCTTCTCATTCGTAAACTGTCTTCATACTCTTTCACGTGCTTCTTGCGTAGGTGGTAGAAGAGGTTTGTTGTATTGGAGTCTGTGTTGGGGACCGGTTTGCAGCATAATTTGCACAATACAGTTTTCTGGTCTGTGTCAGACTTTTCATAACCAAACCATGTCCATGCTACAGAGGTAGCCCCTCGTTTAGGAACGAGCTCCTCGGTTTGTTTTGGCTGGTCCTTCTCTTCGGAGCTACCCGGCACTGTCTCACCTTCATTGGCCATGCTGGTATTCTATGTGCCTGCATCCACGTGGTGCCGTGGTGACTACTGCAACCCGTCATCCACAGCGATGAAAACATATTGCCGTAAACAGTGTATTTTGCGACACCGCGAAATAAACGATAGAGTATAATAT
>VUQS01055084.1:0-14574 GCA_015108495.1 Heterochromis multidens | reverse complement strand
GACCGAAACACAATGTCCTAGAGGTGTTCTACTGGATTTAGTTCAGGTGAACATGGCAACCAGGCAATGGTATCAATTCCTTCATCCTCCAGAAACTGCCTGCATACTCTCGCAACATGAGGCCGGGCATTGTCGTGCATCAGGAAGAACCCAGGACCCACTGCACCAGCTTGGGTCTGACAATGGGTCCAAGGATTTCATCCCGATACTTAATGGTAGTCAGGGTGTCGTTGCCTAGCCTGTAGAGGTCTGTCCCTCCATGGATATGCCTCCCCAGACATCACTGACCCTGACTACCTGTGAAACCTCTGTAGGGTTCAGGTATCACCTCATGCTACCAGTAGTGACACTGACTATAGCCAAATGCAAAACTAGTGAAAAAACAGTCAGAAAAAATGAGGAGGGAAAAATGTGAGTGTCCTCAACCTGTAAAACCATTCCTGTTTTGGGGGTTGTCTCATTGTTGCCCCTCTAGTGCACCTGTTGTTAATTTCGTTAACACCAAATCAGCTAAAACTGATTAACAACCCCCTCTGATACTTAACTGACCAGATCAATATCCCACAAGTTTAACTGACTTGATGCTAAACTCTGATTAAAAAGTGTTCCTTTAATTTTTTTGAGCAGTAAACCTTATATGGACATCAGCCGCCTTTTAATGAATATCATTCATCACTCTGTTCAAAATGGACTGCTCATCTATATCACTCTAAACTTCTCATGTTTCTTTTTTGTTGTCATGTAAAGTCATTTTCTTTTCAGAAGAAGAAAAAGTTGTTTTTGCTAAAAAACATCTTTATTAAAACTTCCAGGTGTTACAGGTGAATACAAAAAAGTTACACACACACACACACACAAACTGAATCACAACACCACAGTGTTTTAAAATAAATCACAATTAGACACTGATTTCCTTTCTTGCAGTCAAAAATAGCCAAATTATATTGTTAATTACAACCACGAAATGATGGTCTGATGATAAATGCTTCCTTTCTGCCAAACCAGTACACAATGTGTGTGGAATGATATCTGCAGTTAAGATTTTTAAGCTCACAGGAGTTTTTTTTTCCTCCAGTTAAACCAATCAAATTTTGCTTCAGCTTCTGTATGTCAGCCAATCATTTTTTTCCATTGGGGAATTTTCCTATGCTCATGGCATTACTACCCCCTTAAACTGATATCACGGTGGAGTCTAATCACAGAAGACTCCACATAGTTCTTCAGCTATTCCATACTATGTGCACATCAAATAAATCATTTACGCCTTCTCTTTAAGCATCTTTCTCATCTAAGTCTCATGTGATTATAATGCTGATTAGTTATCTAGCAAACTGTTATACAGTGCAGTTTTCGTGGCAATGGAAGATGTGTGACTTTGGTAGTTAAATAAGAATGAAATTGAAAAACTAATCTGAGTTGCTGTTTAAAATTGGTTGCTCTTACATTGTGCAGCAGGCTGCTGTCTGCTTATGCACTGCAATTATCCACCTGTGAAGCAGATCTCTTT
Source organism: Heterochromis multidens (assembly GCA_015108495.1). Classification (NCBI taxonomy): domain Eukaryota; kingdom Metazoa; phylum Chordata; class Actinopteri; order Cichliformes; family Cichlidae; genus Heterochromis; species Heterochromis multidens. The sequence goes on along the minus strand of VUQS01055084.1, from coordinate 13,067 downwards.
CTATACATGTTTTAAATTAAGAATATTTTTATTGGTATAGAAAAAATCTCCATCTACTTCAGCCCCAGTAACGCAGGCCTAGAGACTGGTTGGTGACCACTGGTCACGAGGGAAAATGGATATTCCCCGACCAGTTTGTGAGTGGTTGCTGGCAGTTGCTGTGAAATCGATTGCTAAAGCTCCATTCATGCAGGCCTAGAGACTGCTCAGTGACCCCCTGGTAACTACTGGTCCATCCATCCATCCATCCATCCATCCATCCATAATCTCTTCAGCATGTCCTGGATCTACCCCAGGGCTTTCTTCCTGGTAGGACATACCCAGAACACCTGACCCAGGAGGCGGACAGATGCCATCCTAGTCAGTTCCCCGAACCACCTCAACTAGCTCTTTCGATGTGTAGGAGTATTGGCTCTACTCTGAGTCCCTCTCAAATGACTAAACTCACTCTATCACTAAGGCAGAGCCCAGCCACCCTTTGGAGTAAGCTCATTTCCACTGCTTGTATCCACAATCTCATTCTTTTTGGTCACTACCCAGAGCTTGGTGAGGGTAGGGACGTAGACTGACCAGTCACTCATGACCAAGAACCCAAGATACTTAAACTCCTCCGCTTAGGGCAGCAACTCATTCCTGCCCCGGAGTGGGGAGTCCACCCTTTTCAAACTGAGGACCATGGCCTCAAACTTGGAGATGCTAATTCTCATTACCACAATTTCACACTCTGCTGCGGACTGCTCCAGTGTGAACTGGAGGCCACCACCAGATGAAACCAACAGAACCACATCATCAGCAAAAGCAGAGACGAGCATTCCGCCACTTGGCTATGCCTCGAAATTCAGATACCTCCAGAGTCCCACGGTCTCACCAAGCCTGATAGGACTCCTTCTTCAGCTTGACAGCTCCCTTCAACTCTGGTGTCCACCATCTGGTTCAGGGATTACCACCATGACAGGCACAAACCACCTTGCAGCTGCAGCTCCGCGCAACCGCTTCAGCAATGGGGGTGCAGAACATGGTCCATTTGGACTCAATGTCCCCAGCCTCCCTCAGAATGCTATTGAAGTTCTGCTGGAGGTGGGAATTAAAGATTCTGTGCACCGGGGCCTCTGTCAGACACTCCCAGTGCACCCTCATTATATATTTGGACACACTAAGGCCTGTCCAACATCCTCCCCTACCACCTGATCCAACTCACTACCAGGTGGTGATCAGTTAACAGCTCAGCTCCTCTCTTCACCTGAGTGTCCAGAACATGCAGCCTCAGATCTAATGGAACAATTACAAAATCGATCATTGACCTGTGACCTAGGGTGTCTTGATTTTAGATTAATTTAGTACAGAGTATAGCTGCTCTATCCTTTTCCTCTATCTTTTGTGATATTAAATAGCTTGCTAAATTTGGCTAGCCAAAAAAAAAAAAAAAAGACTTTAAACTTTAAACATTAAAATGTTCTTACCAGAAAAAAAGAAACCCTACAGACCAAAAAGGCATCTGGGCATTTTAACTTTTTACCAGTTTGTGGTGGCTGATGTGCTTTTGGTGCCAAACAAGAAACTACAGTTTTCAGGACATAAACATTGATTTCTTTTTCAGCCCTTTCTCTAAGGAAAAAGCACAGGACATGTTATTTACAAAGCAGATATTCAAGCTGGGACAGCACAATGGTGCATTGTTGCCTCATAGAAAGAAGGTCCTGGGTTGAAATCCATCAGCTGGCTGGGGCCCTTCTGTATGCATGTTAGGTTAATTGGTGGTTCTAAATTGGCCATAGGTGTGAATGTGAGTGTGCGATAGACTGGCAACGTGCCCAGGATGTACCCCGCCTGTCGCCCCAGAGGCTCCAGCCCCCCCCCACAAGTAATAAAATTAACCTTTATATGAACCTTTCACTTCATTAGGGTGGGCAGCTAAACAGCCAAATATCCCAAATGTCCCAACAGCAGCCTAAGTCCCACAGCAGATGAATTACATACCATAAACATCCCAGGATCATTGGTCCTGCTCCAGGTGTGACACCAGCCTGAGTGCTGCTAACTGGAGCTGTTTCTAGCATATTCTGGCAGCCATATATGGCCCAGAGCTGGCCAACGTCCTGTCTTCTGATGCCAGAACCCAGATGAGTGCACCAACACTCAGCTGCAACTGGCCTGATTCTGGCAGAGTACCAGGCACATTTACCATAAACAAATGAGAACATGTTCAATAAGATTGGCAGTCTGTACTGGACGCTACATTTCACATTGTGCACCACAGGGTCAAATCTCACTCGCAGCGTACGTGCCGGTTTGCTTTATGACACAAAGAAGAAAAAGACTGATGCCAGCACAAGCAGAACTACTGCTTCAGAGTTTCTCACAAAGGCAGATGGTAGAAGGAGTGAAAGACAGATGGAAAACCACTTACTAGCTGTTTATCCTCTTCAGTAAAGTAGAAGAGAAAACATTTGCCCGAAGAAGCAACATTTTTGCTGAGGGGAGGTTTCCTGTTAAAAAGATTTAAGGTTTATTGGTTTATGGGAAATGTGTTGTTAATTTAGAGAAACATTAGCAGTGACAGCATCACTGGTGCGAGGATCAGGTTACCAATCATCTTCACCACGGTGTCATCTGTTTGCAGTAATTATAGAAAAATTTCACAGATAGTTTGGAAGTAAACAGTGCTGGATTTCTAAGTGTGTCGAGAGAAATATCAACCATTTCATAAAAAAACAATTTCGTATTTTTTAAACACTGGATTAAAGACCGTGAGTAAAACTGCACGCAGCAAGAGAGCTGGGTGTAAAAAGGATGAACTGCAGCAATGCATTTAGAAAACCAGATCCCATATAACACAGTCAGTAATTCTTAACTCTGCTCTTCCGATACCTGATAATGAAGACTCCAGGGAAACTGTGACCTCAACAATAGAATACAGGTCGAAGGTCACAGAAGAGCAGCAGCTAATCATGATAATCGTCTCACTTTCCTTTTTATGATTCCTGAGGTGAGTTTGTGTGACTCAGACGTATGTCTCTCTTCTTTTCTTGCTGTCCCATCAGGCTCTAGCATTTTATGAGTATTAATATATCTCACTGGTATAGAGAGCAGGAGAAAGAGTTTATGCTAGCATGCCCATCTAGCATACCATACCTACATGCTGAATTTCCAAGACAAAGGAGCACATCATTAACTAATGACATTAATTTGTGTGACCACTGGCTGCAGGCCCTGACAGATCACAGCAGTGTTTCCCAGCAGTCTGAAAGCCAAGCGTAGCTGCTGAGTTCTACTCTGGGTTTTGATATTTGAAGTTATACTTGCTATTCGTTTAGCATCCTACACCACCACTGCCAGATACTGTGAACCAATTAACCGTACAAATTACTCCAGATTAATTGCCTTTCAGTGTTGGATTTAAAGTCCAACACTGAAAATTAATAATTCACAAAGGTCTGTGTGGTAGTCCACAGTATACAGTATCTGTAGGTAAGTAAGCTCACTGCAATGGGCTTGGATTATTTAGGCTACAAGAACAAACTATGAATCAAAGCATGTACAAGTAATGAAATATCGATCATTTTTGTAACATTCACAAAATAAAATGAGAAAGCCACACCAAAAAGATGGTGGTGAGCAGCAACATGGCAGAGCTATTGTTGAACCATAGTAATGCATTATTGATATGCTTAGCATATTTTGAATACTCCAGATGGCTCCAAAATTGCTCTTGTGGAAAAACTCCTATTAAATTATCCTACAATAAGGGTCTTTCAGTATTGTCAATCATATAAAAACATTAACATAATTTTAAATATAATATTTTTTAATACTTGGATGAAAATCCTTTGCAGTCAATGACTGCCTGAAGTCTAGAACCCATGGACTTCACCACATGGTTTGCTTGGCCTTTACTGCAGCCACCTTCAGCTGCTGCATGTTTGTGAGTCTTTTTGCATTCAGTTTTGTATTTAATAACTGAAAAGCATGCACTGTTGAGATCATGTGACTGACTTGGCCATTGAAGAATGACCCATTTCTCTGCCTTGGGAAAATGTTGGGTTTCTTTTGCAGTATGCTTTGAGTCACAGGCGTAACTACTCTGTGATACTGTACCCATTGTACCCAAACAAACACACTTTCCCTCTCTCGCTCTCTCTCTCTCTCTCTCTCTCACTCACAAATAATATCACCTAGCAGTAATCAATAATATCAATAGCATCATTCCAGCTTTTGAGCAGCACCATGGACAACAATTGCAGTCAGAGGTCAGGGTTACCGCCATATTTCAACTAGGCTATCCACAAACCCAAAACAGATTTATCCTTGCTAAAGGGACATAAAGACAGCTGTAATTTCTAAAATACTCGAACAAATGAGATAAGCCAACTAACCACAGGTCCTCACGGTCTGACTGTCGGGGTCACCATACCAAACAAGCACACTCATTCCATAGTCATTTCCAGTGGACCAGTTTCTAGATATATCACACACATATTACAGCACAACTGTATATTTCAACATATAAGTGGAAACAATGTTTCAGTCCTTCAAAAAAAACCAAAACAAAACAAAGACAAACTACTCACCCATCAGAACTTCATCTTTCAGGCCTTGCACTCAGCAAAGTCATTAACAACACTGCTCAAATCCAAAGTCCCAGTGGTATACTCATCCTGCTCTGTTCTGCTCTTTTGAGCACCACTTTTTTGCTTTAGCTTGCTAGACATACTTTATAATGCAGGCTGCACCGAAAAACTACTCTGTAAGACACTTGCCGAAAAACAAATTGTTGCATAGTTGACATCAACAGGTTCACAGGCATGTTCCTCAGATGACAGAGAACAAGGTCAGGAAGTACAAGTAAAATATTTCACAGCATGGCAAACTGCCATCCAAACATTTCAGAAAAGGTACGTACTTTTAATCAATTGAGTGTAAAATGATTGAATAAATATTTGCAGCTAAAATTCACTTCATAAGGAAAATGTATACTGCATAAATGAATTTAGGCATTAGTTCACAAGATAGAACCATTACTTAAACATGAGGTGGAAATCTTTTCATTTGTCCAGCTTTTATTTAATGCATTTATTTAATATGCATATTTGTGTAACAGGGAGGGAAAGGCTGATGTGATAGTATGTTAACTGGGCAATTCCTATCTTCTGGTTCCTGGGGCACCACCCTGCCTGCCACACCTAAAGTTACGTCTTTGCTTTGGATTATTATCCATTTACACTCTGAAGCTCTGTCCAAGCAGTTTTGCAGCATTTGTCTGAATCTGAGCAGACAGTATAGCCTTGTGCACTTCACAATTCATCCTGCTACTTCTATCAGCAGTCACACCATCAATAAACAGTAGTGACCCTGTTCCAATAGCAGCCATACATGCCCATGTCATAACATTGCCCCCACCATGTTTGACAGATGATGTGGTATGCTTCAGATCACATATTTTTCTCTCCCTATCATTCTGGTACAAGTTAATGTTGTTTTTTTCAGAACTATTCAGGCTTTTTTAGATATTTACTGGTAAAGTCTAATCTGGCCTTCTTGTTCTTGAGTGTAACCAGTGGTTTGCATCATTTGTACTTCCATTTATGATGGTGTCTCTTGATTGTAGACTTGGATACACCTAGCTCCACGAGACCATTCTTGACTTGGTTAAATGTTGTGAAGTTGTTTTTCTTAAACAATTCTGAAATAATTCTGCTATCATCCACTTTAGTTGTCTTCTGTGGTCTTTTGGGTCTTTTGGTGTTGCTGAGCTGGCCAAAACATTCCTTCTTTTTAAAAATGTACCAGATTTTGTATTTGGACACTCCTATCCTAACATAATACTTTTGTTAAACCCCTTGAATGAAAGCTGAAAGTCTGCACTTCAGTAACATTTTGATTGTTTGATTTAAAATCCACAGAGGCAAAAGTGCAAAAAAAATGTGTCATTGTCCAAAAATGTTTGAACCTGACTGCAACAATTTTGCGTTCTGCTGTTTGACTACTATTTTAAAAATAAACATTTTTTGAACTAATTATTCTGTTTTTAGGTCAGGACACAGACCTTAAGTATTTATATCTATTTATTTTACTTTCTAAATGATGGGTTGTTCTTTATTACTTTGCATCAACCAAATTAACCCACACACCCACAAAGCAATAATGGACCCATCGATTTCAGATTAATACACTGTAGTTGTGAACACACACATTAGCTGCTGCAGAAATAATCAGCTGTCAGTGGAAATATGGCAGAAATATATGTGGATTTGTGGAGGATTTATGGCAGTCATTTAGGGAGAGGTTTACAGTTGCAGGAGCCGGGAAGGAAAAGCATGGCTGATGAAAAATAGTCTGTCAATCTGTCTGCCCTGGGTAGAATCTCAAACCCAAGAATCTGACGGTGGGAATGAAATATTATGTGAAGTGTGAAATATTCCAGCGGTGAAATACTCAGCTCTGTCTGTCCTCATTATCCATCTCTCTCTCTCTCCTCCTTCTTTCTCTTTTGTCTCACTTTCTCTTTCTTCCTTTCCACTGACTCTGCTCTCTTCATCGTCTGCCCTCTCAGTCGTCTCTCTTTGTCTCCTTCTGTCCATCTCTTTCCATCTCTCTTGTTGCTGCAGAGAGTTACTCAGATTGGTCGCAGTTTTCACAACAAAGGAGGAGAGAACAGAGAGGGACAGATTGGTAAAGAAGGACAAGATAAAGGGGCTTTTACCTGGCTGAATGTTTCATTTTGGAAGTAAAATACTTACTAAGGGAAAAATAAATAGCTTATAAAGCTAGATTACCAACTGGATAAAGTGGGCAAACTGCCCATTTCTGCATGACGCTTTTGTTGTTAATAAATTATTGAAGAATTTGGTCAATTGAAGTACAATAGCAACCATGACAAGTATTCCATGACCTTGTTTTTGTCTTGTAAAGTGACCTTGTTAAAAAACAATTTTGTTTTAGTTTTTATTTGGGTCATTTGATTTTTTTTTATCAATCTGCTTTCATTTTGTGTCACATAATTAACACCCACAGACCCTGAGGGAAAGCAGTGTAAGCTTTTAATCACAGAAGCATTGGAAAGCTGCAACAAACAATTATTTTTATCCTTAATGCAACTGAAAGTTATTTTTATTTAACTGATTGTAAATTTTTACAATACAGAGAAAATGCCAATACATCTGTTCTCTTGATTTGGCTACTAGGATCTACAAAAACCTAAAAAGATATAGCCATATGAATAAGAAAGTACACCCTCCTTCAACTCCTGTAGACCCACCACCCACAGGAAGCGCCATAAGGGTGGGGTGCAATGTGTCGGTCTTGGCGGTCCAATCCCCGGCTATCGAGACTAGCTACTGGGACATGGAATGTCACCTCTCTGGTGGGTAAGGAGCCTGAGCTAGTCAGGCTCACCTCCATACATGGCTTTGACTCTGGAACCAATCTCCTGGAGAGGGGCTGGACTCTGTTCCAGTCCGGAGTTGTCCTTGGTGAGAGGCAGCAGGTAGGGGTGTGTATCCTTGTATCCCCTCAGCTTGCTGCCTGTACGTTGGGGTTTTTACTGGTGAACAAGAGGGTTGTTTCCCTGCGCCTTCGGGTCAGGGAACCTGTCCTGACTGTTGTTTGCACTTATGCACCAAATGACAGTTCAGTACCCAGCCTTCTTGGAGCCACTGGGTGGGGTGCTCAAGGATGCTCCATCTGGGGACTCTGGGAGACTTCATCGCTCAAGTGGGCAACGACAGTGAAACCTGGAGGGGTGTGATTGGGAGGAGCAGCCTGTTCGACATAGCGTGTCCATAAGTGCACGTGGTAGGTCAATGATCATTTTTGGCCTCTCCCTTATAGTGTGAGGAATTCAGTCATTCAGGAGGAACGCTACTTCTCCACATGGAAGGAGCCAGTTGAGATGATTTGGGCATCTGACAAGGATGCCTCCTGAGCGCCTCCTGGGTGAGGTGTTCTAGGCATGTCCTACCAGGAGGAGGCCCTGGGGTAGACCCAGGACACCCTCGAGAGATTATATCTCTTGGCTGGTCTGGGAACGCCTCTGTGTTCCCCCGGTTAAGCTGGAGGAGGTGACTGGGGAGAGGGAGGTCTGGGCTGCTGCCTCCGCGACCCAGCCCCGGACAAGTAGAAGAAAATGGATGGATGGACTCTCCTTCAATGCTAAAATTTTATGTATCAGTTAAATATAGCCTCAGATGAACAACAGTGCATGAAATATTACAGCTTATAATTATTCATTTAACATAAACTAAACCAAAATGCTGAAACAGTTTGTGAGAAACCCAATGGTTCAGTAGCTTGTAGAACCATGTTTAGCAGTAATAACTCAAAGTAATCATTTTCTGTACGACTTCGTCTTTCACATCGTTGTGGAGGAATTTTGGTCCACGCTTCTTTAAAATGTTGCTTCAGTTCATTGAAGTTTGTGGGGATTCGTTTATGCACAGATCTCATAAGGTCCAGTAACAACATTTCAATCAGGTTGAGGTTTGGACTTTGACTGGGCCATTGTAACACCTTGATTCTTTTCTTTTTCAGCCATTCTGTTGAAGATTTGCTGCTGTGCCTGAGATTATTGTCCTGCTTCATGACCCAGTTTAGGGCAAATATCAGACAAATAGCTTCACATTTGACTCTAGAACATTAAGAATACTTAGACTCTAGTATACATCACCTCTTCACCACAGAACTTTGCAGTTGTTATGAAGTATTTGTGCTGATATGTTGCGTTCAGTTTTCACCAAATGTGGTGCTGTCCATTATGGTCAAACATCTCCATTTTGGTCTATTCAAAGGACATTGTTCATGTGGTTTGTTCAGATGTAGCTTTGAAAATCTAAGCCATGCTGTCATGCTCTTTTTAGAGAGAAGAAGCTTTCTCTTGGAAACCCTTCCAAACAAGCCATACTTGTTCAGTCTTTTTCTAATTGTACTTTCATGAACTTTAACATTTAACACACTAACTGAGGGCTGTAGAGTCTGAGATGTGGCTCTTGGGTTTTTTTCAGTTCCTCTGAGCATTACCTGATCTGACCTTGGGGTGAATTTGATGGAATGTGGTATCATGTTAACACACACCTAAATGATCCAGACCAGCAAACTGCCAAAACCTCTGTTTTTATAGAGGTAGTCATACTCGCTGATGATCGAATAATCAAGTGTATTTGCTTGTCAGCACCTGGCTGCTACTCACCCTCTTTATTCCTATGGAAGCAGTAACTACTTATTACTACAAATAATTACTAATTACCTTCCGAAATTTAATGTGGCTATGCGTCTAAATTGTGACAGTAATACTTGGAGGTTTTTGAACCCTTCAGAATGTTCTATATTACATATGTAATGTTCTATAATGTTCTATAACAATTATATTATATCTATATTACATGACTTAAAATATTATCAGCGTTTCACAATAAATGTTAATAAAGAAAACCCAAAGTGAGCAAAATGTGATGAGGTACTGAAATGTAGTGTTTTATTTTCTCCAAACATAATGTTTCTCATTTACACATTTTTTTGTTTTTTTGTTTTTTGCTATTTTTAGAAACTATTGGCTTTCTCCTTGCATTCCTGCACACCATTGTTGTTCACTATTCTCCTGATGATGGATTTATGAACAGTAGCCAGTGTGAGAAAGTCATTTAGGCATTTCCCAAGGTTCCTTTGTGACCTCTCAGTCTACTACACACCTTTCTACTGGAGCGACCTTTTTTGGTCAATCACTCCTGGGGAGGGTAACAATGGTCTTGACTTTCCCAATTTATACACAAGCCGTCTGACTGTGGATTGGTGGAGTCCAATCTCTCCTCCAACACCAGACTCTAATTTTCCCTTGAAATTAACTGCTAATCAAAGAGGTTCACATACTCCCCCCATTCAAGACTTCTGATGATGTTTTAGGTCATAATTTTGCAGCAATGTATAGAATCCTAAAGGGTTCACAAACTGCCAAGCACTAATTTAATTGAGAGTGAAATTTTGGTCATCATAGTCACTACAAAAATAAGTCACTGTGCCCCTGGGAAATCCAAGGACAGGTAGTGTGAAAAGCTTTGTGAAATGTTCAAAACTCATCTGGACAGCTGTGTATTTAAATATACCAAGGTCATAATCCTTGCCAGCCCACCCACAAACATTAAGTAGGCTGAATAGCAGAGAACCATATCAATTTGATTTGGCATTAACTGAAACGACTGAAGAGACACTGAGTTTTATTCCATTTAATTGGTCTGGTATAAACTATGCTGGTGTTCAGGCTGAAATACAAAAGCTCGTTCCAGTAAGAGAGGACAGATGGCCTGTTTGGAACAATCAGTCACAATAACGCAAAATGTCTGGACAAGCCCTGCATTGTGTAAGGATCATGACTAAAACATATTATCAATGTAAAGTGTTCTCAGTGCATATTTGCATATATCTCTTTCCCCCATAAAGACGACATTTGATGACCTCCCCTGTACCCTTAATGATGAGTTTTGATACTTGAGGATATATCAGTAAAGACATGGTTTGACAGCTATTAGAATAGTTTTTCTAAGGGTAGCTGCATAGACAGTCACTAACATCTGATGCACACCCAGTCATTTTGTTCTATAAGCAGGCCTGAAATATGACAGAAACCGCTCAGTTCAGAGAAGAGCTTCAGGGGTTTCTCCTAGTAGGCTTTCAAGGATAGAGATATACAGAAAACATTGTAATGAGGGTAGGGGGTATGCAAAAAATAAATAAATTACTGCTGTACTACTACATTACTGCTGCTGTTAACAACAAAATTGTGCACTTTCTCAGAATAAAGTGTCCATTAGACTTTTTATTTTTAATTGGAAGTTAAGGTTAAGGTTTGCTTTGACCTACTTTACTACTGTCAACCTCCTGTTGCCTCCATCTAGCAGATTTACATCATTTGACTTACAGGGACAGCAACTCTGCACCAATCTTGGTCAAGTGTGGACACTGGTTTACCAGTGAAGACTTCAGATTCCCTCATTAAACAGCCCTTTAATTAAATGACTTACACTAATAGCTCAAAAATGAGCTGAATGCTGAATGTTGAGAAATAAAATCTCGGCGCAGTTATCAGGGTGCTCATTGCATAGGATTGCTGCTCAGATAGCGCTGTCCGTGGTGCTGACAGCAACACAGAGCCATTTGGCTGCCTTTATCCATGTGCAGCATTCACAAAGGTGCTTTTTAACGCCTTCTGCAAGCTTTATGCTGATGTAATTGATCGTGTCATCTCCTTCCTCTCAGGGCAAATCCCTTCCCGCTCTCCAACACATGAGCCTTGTGCCTGCCAGCCTGATAGACAGTCATGCCACATATGGAGTTAATTCAAACACTTCCTGCTGAACGAGATGAAAGATTGTATTTGTGCCACTAACTTGAACCGACTCCTCTGACACCGTGACACTTGATGCACCGTGGCTCCTTTGTTGCAGAGAATTTTCCTCACTTCTTTGCTAAACTGAAAGCACAAGAAAGTTCAACTTTTTGAGAGACAAAAATTTCACGAGGCACACACCCACACATGAGCACACACATGGATACATGCCTCCCTCCCCGTGCCACACACCCATCAGCGTGTGCATGTGCACACAAAATAACACAGACAGAATAATAAAAATACCTCTGCACTCATACTGAGATGAGAGCTTGCAAGTGGAAAATAATGACATCTGTTGGGAGTCAAGAAACCCTCTATGCAGTACACACAGAAATACACACAAGACTGCACACGTGCACTCGGAGGTTGATAAATATACTAATTCTCCTGCGTGCCGTTATGCATATTGGATTCAAACTGTTCAACCAGTCATTTCAGATCAAGCTCATTCAATGTGTGTTTGGCTGCAATGTAACTGTTGCTGCTGTGGAAATTGACTGGAAGTCTCTAGTGTCACCTGTGCTGCCTGATGTGCTGCCATGGCAGAAGCAATCTTGGATCAGAAATGTAGTGCTGCTTGTGTTGTGTTAGTTCTCCAAGTTATGTGATGTGGTTACCAAAGAAATTAATCTGACCTTCATAAATACATCATTTTAAATGTGGTATTGCAGCTGACTTGCATGCACTGCAGAGTAATTTGATAATATGGAGTTCCAGTAGGTGTCCAGTCATTTTAATTTGATGGGTTGTGCTTTCATTACATCACCGAGTCTCCTACTGGTGCCTCCAAATAGCCAAGCAAAAATAATCCCAACTGCAACGCAAAGATAAGGACTCACAGTATGCCAGGGGATAATCTCCTGATAATGTGTTGTGTAGCAGCAGGGTGTGCTGTACAGGTAGCTTGTGGTAGTCATTTAAAAGTCCCATTACCTGGTAAGTAGACAGCCTTGGTGCTGTGGGATTTTACAAAGTATTGCACCTGAGAGAGGCATGGGTTACCAACCACAGTGCGACAAGGATTGCTCTTCCTGAAGTGAGTCACTATGAGATTTGGGAGCAGAAACAACTCAGTAGTGGTGGATTGGACAGGCTATATTTGCACATGTTTTCATCTCCGCTGGTCTGCCACAGGAGACATGAGATGCTGCAGTGTGGTGGTAGTAGCAGAAAAAAATGCATTTTAAAGGCGAGGTTTAAAGATCAGTGTGGCATTTTGCATAGATGTATGAAAAGACTGCTATCAGATCGCAGTTCAGGGTCCATTCTTGACCTTGCCTTGCAAGGACATATATTTGTTTGACTACTGTAATGGAAATGAAAATGTTTGAATTGATTTTTTTAGCACTCTAAGCACTAAAGGAGTGCTTACAGAAAATGAAAATCTACAATTACTACTGGGTAAGAAGAGCTATTAACTGCTTGTTACTAACTGCCGTATGTTTCCTAAGTCCATATTTGTCAATTGGGATGCAGCAAGATAAGATGAGTGTTTTGGTTTTTAAACTTTGGGCGTTAAGCAGCAAAGACAGCGGTTTGCTGAGTTTTCATCAGTATGTTTGTCATGATCCTGGGTCTTTGACCCAGTATTTTATGTTTGTTTGGACTTGTTGTTTTTTCTTTTGGGATTATGAGATACTTATGTTCAGTTTTTGAGAGTCTCTGAGTTTTGTTACTTCTGTTTCTAGTTCTT
>VUQS01055081.1:0-12044 GCA_015108495.1 Heterochromis multidens | reverse complement strand
ACCTGAGTATTGCTAGTGCTTCTATCAGAAGTTGATAGAACTTCATTAGAATTGTCAGAATTATATAAAAGACCACAAGAAATAAAATGATTATTAAAATAATTTAGTATTTCTCTTTTATCGCTCACTCTGAGACCGTCAACAAGTATACTAGATGGAAAATTAACCATATTACGACAAGCTGACAAAGATTTGATAGCCATCCAAAATTTCTTTGGATTTTTAAGGCATTCTGTTGTAGAAAAATAAAATTCTGATTTTGCTTTCCGGAGAAGAGAAGTAAATTTATTTCTCAATTGTCTAAAATTCAACCAATCTTCTTCTAATCCAGATATAACAGTGGGTTATTTCACAGTGTTCATCAGAGTGACAGCCTGGGGGAAGAAACAGTCTCTGTAGCGCCTCCTGAATGCAGCAGTTTGAACAGTTTATGTCCGGGATGTGAGGGGTCTGCAGAGATGTCTTTTGCCCGTTTCCTAACCCTGGACCTGTACAGGTCCTGAATGGAGGGAAGATCAGCACCAATGATCCTCTCCGCAGACCTAATTGTTCATTGAAGTCTGGCCCTGTCCTGCTTCGTGGCTAAGCCGAACCAGACAGCGACTGATGTGCACAGGACAGACTGGATGATGGCAGTGTAGAAGATGAGGAGCTCCTGTGGCAGGTTGAACTTCCTGAGTTGCTGCAGAAAGTACAATCTCTGCTGGGCCTTCTTCCGGACAGAGTCTATATGTTTGGACCACTTTAAATCCTGTGAAAAGATGGATTCTAGGAATCTGAAGTGATCCACGGTGGGTACTTTATTGTTGAGGATGGTGAGAGGGGGGGACGACCATATTTGAACATGGTCCAGAAGCGCCGTCGTGTCCTGTGGGCCAAGACTCATTTGAAATAGACTGTTTCAAAGTGGGAAAGTGTTCTATGGTCAGACGAGTCCAAATTTGACATTCTTGTTGGTAATCATGGATGCCGCATCCTCCAGGCTAAAGAGGAGGGTGACCTTCCAGTGTGTTATCAGCGTCCAGTTCAAAAACCAGCATCTCTGATGGTATGGGGGTGCATAAGTGCATATGGTATGGGCAGCTTTCATGTTTTGAAAGGAACTATGAATGCTGAAAGGTATATAAAGGTTTTAGAGCAACATATTTCAGGAAAGGCCTTGTGGGGTGCTGAATTGGTCTGTCTGCAGTCCAGATCTTTCACCTATAGAGAACATTTGGCGCATCGTTAAACGGAAAATATGTCAAAGACCACCACGAACTCTTCAGCAGCTGGAAACCTTTGTTTGTTTGTTCAAATTTAAAGAACGTCCCAACTTTTCTGGAATTCGGGTTGTATTTAGGAGGTAAAATGCCTGAAGAAACTGAGTCATTATTTGTAAAAGGTATTCTCAGGGTTAATCAGCTGACACTTTTCTGGCTGACAGAAAATGTGGTGTTGGAGAGATTTATTTTTGTTCCAAACTACACTGTTTATTTCAAAGCATGACAAAAGATTCCATTAATTACATTAAAAACAAATTACAATCTCTTTGTAGTATACAGGAATTGCATATACCAAAGTCTTATAAATTTACTGCTAGCAAAGTAGCTCAAAATTAATGAAGGCAAAATGTATGAAATATATTTCATCACCTCACTGAGCTTTACCTCAATCTATTCATCACTGTCTGCAGGGACATTATCTGCAACTGAGTATTATTCTTTTGATATTCAGGCTCCTCTGTTTCAATGTGAAGCCAAAACTTAAATGACTGGTGAAAAATCTTTAATTCGCTCTTGTCTAAATTTTTTTGTCCAAATGTGATGTAGTTACTAAGACATCACATCCAGAACACTGGCAGATAACATCATATACTAGTTAATTTTAGTTATTTAAATTTACTCTTCATTAATCCATCCATCTATTTTCTTAACCACTTACCTAGCTCAGGGTTATGGGGGGCCCAGACCCTATCCCTGCTATCAAGGCCCAGTCCATCACAGGCCTCACACAGAGAGAGAGACAACCAGACGCACCCATATCCACACCCATTGCCTATTTAGAATCATTAATTAACTTAACAAGCATGTCTTTAGGAGGAAGAAGGTGTACCCAGAAGAAACCCACACAAACAGGTAGAATATTCAGATTCTATGTAGAAGGCACTGAGCCAACCAAATGGTTCAAATCAAAAACCTTATTGCTGTGAGGTGACAGCACAACCACTGCACCTCTGTGCCGCCCTATGTCAAAGGAATAAAGAAGTCCATAAAAGATATTGCAAATTGTTTAAAATGTTCCATATTCATGATGTGCAGGTTATTAAACTGTGATTTTAACTAGATTTCGTGGCTAAAGAATTTTTTGTACAACCCTGCTTATGAAACTCTCCTGTTTGAGGGCCTAAAATTTCAAATTTTGTGTGCAAGTAACTTGTGCATACCTGAATGAGTGAGGAAAGTACAAATTGAAAACAATGCAGAAGAACTCCTGCACACTGTCTTACTATTTACTTACTGCTGAAATGCAGTGTGGCAATATACCCGATGAACAAACAATCAAACCTGATGAAGGCTGTACAGACCAAAAGGTTTTAATCAAAATTAATATTCCACAAGTAAGTGAGACAGTGTGAAAAAGTTCCTGATTGTTTTGAAATTGGCAAAAAATTCAAAATTCAAAACACTATCTTCATAATTAGTAAATTATTCCTTTACAGTGGCGTAAATACACTCATCTAGGTTTCACCTCTGAATCTTTGACTCAGTGTTTGTTCCTGGCAGAGGTTGTGGGTGCTTTTCTTGTTTCTGTAGCTATATGTGCTGACCAAAGTCCAATGCATCTCCCCACATCATGTTTCTCCTTGTCTCATTTGACCTCTCATCTGATGATACTGCTCTATCTTGGCACTTACTCTACACTTGTCCATCCGCATGAGAAATACCTCTTTGAGTGCAAGTTTGCCAATTGTAAATCTTACTAATACAGTTTTTTCTTGTTTTCCGGGTCACTCTTGCCCAAGAGAAACTCATGGTATTACATTAGAGCCGAGCAGCTCAGGTGGTCAGTCCAAAAACTGAAGTTCTGATACCATCAGCAGCACCTCACACAGAAACAGTGTTTACATCAGGTCTGGAATTGATATTGGCTGGGTGGATGAGACCAGGGCTGGGTGGATGGGACTTTAGATGACTATGGAAGGGGTCTGAGCTTGTCATCTGCTGACTCAGGTGTAAACTCAGGAAGTGAAAAGATGTCAGGCTTTCAGACATAGCAGCCAGAGATGCACTGACCTGTCAAGGAAGAGCAGGGATGACAGCTGGAGTTCTGAGCACCTGGATCTAAACAATGCTAGGGAGCAATAAGCTAGCGGCACTAGGTAGTGACGAGTCAGTTATGTTGTTGGAAGCCTCATTTTTTTATGAGTTATTCTAAATGTTAGCTGGTCCCCCAAAAAGGTGATTCCTGGGAATTGTCAGTGACTGAATCTTAGCTGAGGCCTGGCAACTTAGGAACAGCACCTGTCACAGTTTAGAGCCAATTAGGCTTGTCGCTTCCAAGCCGGAGGGACATTGACTCAGGAATATTGCATGGGGGTAGCAAAGCTGTAGGTTGCTGACTTAGGACTTGGAACAGGTGGATGAGTAGGCTTACAAATAGTGAGATGGACAATAACTAACCACCTGGTGTAATACGATTGGTTGGCTTAGAAACAGGCTGAAGGCTAGTAAGCACAAAGGCAGAAATAGGTAGGAAGGTAGCAGGTCAGAGGTTAACTGACTCAGGAAATTGAGCTGGTTAGGTGCTGGTAGATGCTTATAAGCTTCTCTTGAAATTTGCATATTAATCAAATATTTGGCCATCCAAGAACTGAGCCAGGCCCTAGATGTAATGGTCTCCTCCATAAAAGTACATGCATTCAGCCTCTCGTGAGTTTCTGAAGTGGTTTCAGTTATCATGCAAAAGTCAAAGAATTTATCACTCACAAAAAACATCTTACCTGCCCAGCCTCCTCCATGAAAAGTCTTTGCTCAGCTCATTCTTATAGTTATATGTACAGTTTTAAAAAGACCAAAATGCAGAACATATCTAACAGATTCCAAACAAGAAGATAATGCAATAAAAAGTTAACAATATTAATCCAAAAGGGGAAACCAGATTCGGGGAACAATATCAAAACACTAGGAGACAAGCAGGCAGGTCAGCAGACAAACTGACAAAGGAAATAAGAGGCTGTATATGCAATAAGACAAGGTGAAAACAGTCAAAGTCACATGGCCTTGTACAAAGACAGGAAGTTAAGTTAGCTAAAGCACACAAAAAATAATGTTTTCAAAATAAAACAGGAAACAGAAGAACAAAGACCATGTCACAGGTTTAACCATAAAAAAAACAAAAAAAAAAACCAACTATCTTAGTCTGCTCAGTCTGTTTAGCTCAGTGGGAGATGTAGGTCAAAGGAAGCGTAAAGAATGGGAGAGGCCTTCCTGCTCATCTAATGAGTCGTCTTAGTGTAATTTGGCCTTGTGGTTTTTCTCTCTGTTCCCCATGCTCATCAGGGCCGGAAGGGTCAGCAGGCTCAATATCCTTTCCTTAATTACTCACCTCATTAACACATGGCTTCTCTCACTCTATTGCTGCTCAATTGATACTTACATCAACTGCAGCGGGCCTCTCATAACACAGCCTGATCGATTGGACTCACTCCTGTTATAGCTGTTAACATTATTGGCACAATCAACAAAGATGTCGGGGATTGAAGCTCAGGATGTGTCAAGAAAGGAACCATTTCCTAATAATACATATACAATAATATATGATGTAAGGTGACACATTTTTTTCTTATGTAAATTATTATTTACTGATAAAGATAATTTGTGGCCCCCTTCTGGCTCCTTCTGGTGATATGTATAAAATAATACAATTAAACCAAGTGGAAAGTAGAAAGGATATTTCTACTAAGCCTTTGGAAAAAGAGCTAAAACATTTTCCACTTGTAATTCTAAAGTGGCAGATTAAAAAAAGGTTTGAATAATGCATAAACACAAACCTCTTTCAGGGATCAGTAGCCTCTCTGCTGACCAGTGATAAATCACGCCTGCACTATCAGTCCTGCTAAAGTTAAGAGGACGATAAGTAAGGTGCCAGAGAGACAATGATAAATTCTCATCCTTTCCACTGGAGATGGGGGAGGGGGGATTTTTGGATCTGCTTTGGTCTATCTTGACATTTGTATTATTGATTCTCTTTCTTTTGTGGTGCTTTGGCTTAGGTTTCTAATTGGATCCATTCTCTGCCTGACTTGTACCCTATAGTCCATTCAAATTATACGTTTTCCCTGAGGATCAACATAAAGTTAAATATTTTCTCTTGAAAGATTGCATGGAAAGGACTGCATTTTTATTTTGTATAATCCAAATAACTTTGCACGAGAAAAATTAGGTTGTATAAAGTGCATTGTGTCAATGGTGCATAAATAGTAGCTGTTTAGAGGTTTCCCCAGCAGAGGGAAATAAAAAAAGACTGCTTCTGTTTCATTTATACAAATCTTATTTTTTTGTTTTCCTTGCTTAAATCTTCCAATGGACTACATACATTTTAACCAGGTATGTGATTTTCACTCTGTAATTCTAATAAATTTCACAAACCAATAAAAGAAAGGCCTTTTGGTTATCTTTTTGGTTTAAGTGCATGCCTCAGATAGTATATCTTTAAGATGTAGGTGGTACAGCTAACCTGAACACTCTAAATCTAACCCAGAGGATACAGTAGGTAGCATCTTATATGGGCACAGAGGTATCTAATATAGTGACATATCACTTCCACTCAGTTTGCTCCATTTATTTGATGCCCCTCTCTGAAAGGACAGTATTGTGTTTGAGGCTGGAGTTATTGCAGCCATTTGTTTGCTGTAGAGTGGCTTTATCGAAGAGCAGCTATAGAAGAGTATGTTTTCTGAATATAACAAGCTGCTTCAGTACTGTCCTCCACTCTGTTGGCGGTTTGATGTGATTAATATTGCCGTGGACAGGATTAATGAAAGTCTATTTTTAAAATACAAAAGCTTGCTTGTGCAAAAATAAATTGAGAGCTACAGCTTTGTGGGAGCAAATAAGACATGGGGTCTTCTTCTGTTTTTTTGTTTTGTTTTTTTTTGTTACTTTTGTATGCCTATTTTTAACCACTGTATGTTCTGCCTATGTGTCACTGTATGTTTTGCTCTGATTCTCTGTGTGTTTTGCATATAAACTTTTACTATTTAGGGGTGTAATGATTCTGATAAAAACAGTCTCACATCCCAGTGCCATTACTTTACTAACAGAGACATCAACAGGACAGTAATGCTTTACTGCTGTAGCTACGTGCAGCAACACAACTTGTATGTAAGCCTAGTTTTGTGCATAACCTCATGTCTAGTTAACAATTTTTTAATAAGCCCATGTTTTACATAAACCGTATATAGAATAGAATAGAATATATAGAAACAACGCACCAACACAGGTATAAACCGAAACATGGATTTGGACAGTGGTTATGCCCTTATTAAAGATACATCCCTTGGAGTATTAACCCTTCTTGCACATCAGTATATTGTTAATGCAATCGTTAAAATACTAGAACCTTTACTTAACATTTATGCACAATATATTTTCTTTTTATTCCCATTGTGTCTTGTCTTAAAGTAAATAGCAAAATCAGAAACACATTTCAGTTTGACATGACATTAACAGACCATTTATCAGTCCCTTTAACTACAGTCGTCAGTGATATCCATCAGTGTGATGTCTGTCAACCTTTACACATCATCATATTCATCACTGTCATCAGTAATCATGATACTCTTAGTAACCTTGTCAATCTGGCAAAAAGCAATCTGGCAGGAAGAGAGGATGTTTGTTATTTTTTTTACAATTTTACAGTACCTTTACAGTATACAACTCATATGGCATAATAATCTTAAACTAATATCTATGAAAATACATTAAGAATTACATACTCCATTGGGGGGGGTATATTCTTTAGTCCAGTCCTGAGATTTTGCAATGATAAAAAGCACAAAAACACTTCAGCTACATGGAAAGTAGAGAGCACATTTGTAAGTCAATAGAAACAACAGTATAATGAAGATTATTATAATTCTTCATTTATGTTAAAAAGCCACAATCTTTTATCTTTTAAAGATATTATTTTTTTATTTGAACAAACATCACATCGTGCTTTCACAGTGGTATGCAGTGAGCTGTGTGTTTGAATATTTTTAGTCCATATAGCCATGTCCTTACCAGTCAAGTGAAGCCTTCTTCTGGCTTGTGATGCCAGCATGCATGGTTTGCTGTGCAGCCACCCATTCATGTGTATTCTTATATGCCCTGCTTTACAACAGCACTTATTCAAAATAACCACCCCATTATCACAAGTATAATTTTAGAGTGGTTAACACTTAAGGGTATCTACATGTAAAATATGAATACATTTACATACAAAAGGAACTACAAAGGTAATTGGTAACAGATTATACATAACTTACTATCACAGTGCCTGAAACTATAAGCTGCCAGTGTCTTGTTTCATTTTCAGCACCACGGTTGGTTAGTCTTAAGCCTGCACTAAAAGGCAAACAAAGGCAAAATCATTAATTTATTTCAGAATAAGCCCTGTATTTATATACTCTATATCATTCTATACCACTTTATATAATAAATTTACCTACATGCTTATTTAAATGTAATGTGCATACAGTTCAGTAGTAGTGTTATTGGTCAGTGGCTGGTGCAGACAGCAGGTGTCAGATAGTTTAGCTCTAAGATGCCTGTTTTCATTTTCAGTGGTCATGGGGGCTTTATTTCAACAAAACATCTATTATGTACTTTCACCTGTTTGCAGGGCAGTTGCTCTCCTAACTCATTATCTGCAGATAACTAGGAAGAACCCCTCAACATCATATTTTAATTCACCAACAGAGTTTCCAGTACTGTTTTGCAATCCGACAGGACTCCTGGGCCTAAACTGGCTAAACATCTCTGAATTTATATTTTTGAGATGTTTATTTAGACATTGGCATCACAGAGATACACACAAGGAGTCCTTTGGCATCAGTTCCATGACTCAACAGGTTATGGCAAAAATCCAACTTGTCACATATGGACACTGGGGTAATGATGTAAGGTACCATATTTTAAACCAAACCGTGGGTACATGCTGCTGTGAATGCTGTTAACCGAGGTGTCTCTCTCTTTCTTTTTCCTCTTAATATTGTGTCTGCACAGAAGTAATGTACCTAAGCAGCTCCAGTTACTAATTTGCCACATTGTATGTGGTATTGCAGGTGGGAACATATATATTAGATGGCATCAGAGTCATCATTATGGTAGTCAAGAAAATTTAAGTGAAGTTTGCTGCAGGTTTTCCTAACTTTCAGAAAAGGTATTTTAACCATAACATACCATACCTTTCCCTAAATCAATTTGCTTTATGACCTAAAATTAATCAGAGTGACTGTAAACAAATAGTCTAAAAGGAAAGTCTTTAAATAATAGCCCCACATATGACTCAAACCTGGGTGAACATCCATCTAATAATTTATACCACCACAAATCTCTCAACCTCTAATATGTTTATGTAAACATAACACATTACTGTCATATAGCCAGTATATTTTAATATACTGTACAATATCTCCCCAGTTTATGATTGCCTTTTCCTCATCAAACATCCCAGTATGTCATTGTACTGACAGACCAGTCTTCAGCAGTTCATAATGTCTCAGGTTACACCTTCTTAACTAATATCACTAATATCAGTCACTCGTGGTATAAAGGATAAGCTGGGTGAAGCATGAGGAAATGGCTATTTTAAAAATCACATCTAGGTAATGAGCCCTGCGTTTCCACGGCAGCACTAGGGAACACATTGGAATAAATGAATATCTACATACTTGGAGTGTTTCTGTTTCGTGGGAAAGTTCCATGCTTTTGGCCCATGGCACCTCCTGTTTTGGAGGTCTTAAGAGGGCACGACGAAGCATGAGGGAGAAAGTCATTATGAGCGGTCTTCCTCAGCATCAGGGTGGGTCAACAGTGTAGATTAGCATTTTAATGAGAGGAGCACTTGGAAAGCACAGCAGGATGACCTATCAGGTGGCACTCAGTGTATGTAAATGATTAATTAGAGTATCTAAAATTCATGGGGATCATCCCCTTGTTAAACGAATGGGGAGCCTGTCAAAATGCAATTCCAGAATTGATACTATCTTACTGTATCATAGCTTTCCGGTCATCCACAAAATGGAATATGATGATAATTGAGTGTGGATTAATGAGATTTCTTTAGGAATATTTAAGAACATTGCGACTGGGAACTGCTATTAAAGCATACTTTAGAGCCATAGACAGCTTCTTGAGAAAGAAGACATATTTTTATAGTTTTATTACTTTTAAATGGAACCCTTGTTATACTTAATTTCGCAACATCCTTTAATCAGAGGTTTGTTAGTGCAAAACTATCATGGTCCCTGATTTTGGTCGATTTAAGTCAATTTTCTGTTCTAGAGTTGGATTTGAATCCTTGATTTTTTATTCAGCTTCAGTTCCTAATTCAGTTCGTGCTCCTCCCTCTGTCTCATCTTTCTGTATTACCCCTTGAGTCGGTTCATTCATGTATCAGTTTTGTTGGTGTCCATTTCCTGTTTTATTCTGATAGCTAGTCTACACTTGTTTCTTGATTTGGGTTTGACTTCCTGTCTGTTGATTGTTTTATGTTCACCTATATCTTGTTCCCATTCTGTTTCTCATTCCTAATGAGTCCTCTGTGTATAAATAGTCATGTCTTCCTCTTAGTTGGATTGTCTGTTTAACATCCTGTATCTCTCATGTAGGTTTTCCATGTTCATAGTCCTAGTTCCTGTGCCTTCTTTAGTTTTTGTGCCCTCTGGAGTTTTTCACCTTTTGTTGCCCTTGCCCATATGGACTTTGGCTATTGGCTTTAAATAAAGCTTGTTTTCTGTTTTAATGTTTTTTCCCCTCCAAGATCTGATCTGCATTTGGGTCCACTTTGGAACTGAAACCTGACACCTACCAGATTTGCAAAAAATTTGTAGTTATGTGTACTGTAGATGAAGCTGATCTTGATAGAACAATCTAAAACATGTTTATGTATTTAATGCGATCCAACTTCCTCTAAGGCTAAATAAAGAGGGACATGGCAGCAGCTTGTAATTTGTGGATGATGAGCATGATGAATGTAACCTTTGGCTTTTAATATAAATTTAATTGCACCACTTTTAAATTAGTTCTGGCATTCTGTTAACCCTTTCCTATGCAGATTTCATTAAAAAATGTCTATACACTTGATTATCATTTAAATCTGACCTGGTAAAACAAGATTAAACAAAACAACAACAACAACAAAACAAGATCCCTTGGCTAGTCAATGAAAAGTAATTTGTAAGAGCAGACATGCTTTATAAAATTGCCCAAGCAGAGCTTCTACACAACATTTACTCTTCTTTTTATTCACTTCATTAATAAATTTCAGTAGGTATTCTGGGTTGAGAAATATTAAAATAGAGCTGACTTCTTAACCTTTTTCCCTCAAAGCCTTTTAAAAAGTATCTCAGAGACTATTTGTTACATTTAATGTCTGCTAGCATTAACTTTGTGAAAGCTGCACTTAAAATTTGATGTGTGCCACAGGTCTGACTTCCACTGTAAGGCATCCTAATTGAAAAAGAGAGAGTGGATGGCTGCTTTTCCAGTGTGAGTTGAGCTTCTTGATTGGAGATCATCTATAGACTGGTGTGAGACAGTGTGGGTTGAATGTAAATTATTTTATGTGTTTATTTTTGTGATTAGTGGACAACCCAGTATCACCTGAGCTGTGCATCTCTTTTGAGCTAGACAAAAATGCATCATTGGTCCAGTAAAAACACATCGGTATCACACTGGGGCTGCTCACCAGGTGTTCCCCAGCTACAGTGTATCCCCAGCGGAGAGGTTCACAGTGAAGTTAGGTACAGACAATATTCCTCACTATACTGTAATTTTAACAGCACTAGTGTAGGAAAGTGGTACATTCACACCAGAGAGGAGGAGCAACACTGATGTAACCATGCAGCAAGGTCATTTGGATGAGTTTTATTCCATGCAGTGAAATGTGAACCTTCAAAATGTCACATACTGTCGATAAAAGGATATCTTCATTCACCTTTTACAGTTCAGCAAAGCAACTTATTCATGACTAAAACACCTCTAAATGTTTTTGTTTGTATTTAATATGTATTTAGTTTAAATTTCCAAAGTAAAATTAAATGAAATACATATAAAACAAAAAACACCTGGCTATCACTGCACCGCTGCACACTGGTTAACAACTCTCCTCATTTTAGACGTGAAATAATTGCAGGGGTGATTTTTAAACATATCTCATATCGGAACATTTCCCAAGTTAATAAATGAAAACTACCTTAGTCTCAGATCAGGTTTTTTGTTTTTACTCCCAATTATGTCCTCCTGCATGAACAAACTACTCTCATACAATTCAAGGCCAGTGTAGCAAAACCTTGAACAAAGCTCAGGCTGGTAGTGTATACATGTAATTACCACTCAGGGATTGTGCTTAGTGGTTCATGGCATCCAAAACACTGCCTGCCCCGTGCTTTCTTAATTACTCTAATTACACTGCTGATTCTTTTTGCTTCTGATTACTTCCTGAGAAAAAGCCAGTGGGGAGCAAACTAATTCACACACAAGATTTAAGTAGACCTTTGAAAACACATCCTAAAAAGCTCTAATTGTAACCTACTGGCCATAACATACGTGAACCATGTGCCTGTTGTGTATTGATGTAAAAGTTTGATCAGAAGTTAGAAGTCTGTAGGATTCCTTAGATTAAGAAATACATCCATTGCTTTCTCCACATTTTGTTGCAACAGAGATGTGTCTTCTGAAAGGTGCTGAAAAAAATGAAGTGTTTCAAGTAAATGGTCTGCACTTTAGCTAGTGTTTTACAATGTGTATCTCATTCACCCATTCAGACAAACACACAAAAGGTGGCAGAGCTGCAAT
>VUQS01055080.1:0-10434 GCA_015108495.1 Heterochromis multidens | reverse complement strand
AGATAAAATATACTACAGTATGTGTGTTGCTGTAATTAAGGAACATGTCCATCAGTGCAAGTTCATAACTTTGAATGCACATGCAATACTTGTGTGTGGGGGCGGGGTTTGACTTACGTAAAAATTGGGGAATTTTTTCAGCTCACACACCAGTTGACTGGAGGCACTTTCCTCTGGGAACCAAAACCATTGTCCCCAGTTACATTTGGTTTGGATGCGCACACAATATTTGTATGTAGGGGGTGGGTTTTTTATGTGTGTGTGTGTGTCTTGGCCGTAGATCTGAATGTGAACACATATGGCTCTCTGTCTCTCTGTCTTAGCCTGGGGATAGAATGATGACCTATCCATGTTGTACACCTTTTGCTCTGTAACAGCTGGGATAGGCTCCAGAATTGCATAAACAGAAGAAAATGGATAGATGGATACACCTAATCAACAACCTAATCAATTATGTCTGGCAACAAATATATACGTCACAGTTTTATTATGGTATTTGATCATTTAAAGGCATTTTAATGTGAAAGACGTGTTTGTCAGGAACTCATTCATTTTAGTTTGCTTTATTGTATTTTTTTTTTTTTTTGCTGACTTTATATTAAATTTTTGGAAATGTCCAATGTTATTTTTACAGTCAAGAGGTTTGTACAGTTGTAGACCAATGCTGCCCTCTGGTGATCTGTTTGGTTACTACAGACGTTTTTAATGCTTTACTCATTCTCTTTCTTTACAGAGACAATGGATTTTTTAAAACGCTTCTTTAATGTGTCACTGTCCAGAGATAGATCTTATAGTCACAATAAAATGATCAGGTGGCTAGTGAGCAAACAAATCTGTAGTTGTGTTTTGGTGACTTATTTGAATAGCCATGTGATTTTTATTACCACTTCCATTAGCTGTTCTAAAAATGTTAAGTCATGACCACAAAGTGATTAATAAATCCCTACATGTCAGAAGGTTGTGATTGTTTGGATTCTTTTGTAATCTGTTGAATGGTGTATGTTCAACTAGAAAAAAAGTCTCTTTTCCCAGACAGCTTCATGAACCGTAACACGAGAACACCTGTAAGGTGCCCAGGTCCTGTGGCTGCAAGCCCAAATCATTACCCCTCCACTTTAGTATGGTTTGTCCAAACGACATTGTTTCAGAAATCTTTTAGTTTGTTCAGATTCAACTTTAGAAATCTAAGCTGTGTTGCCATGTCCTTTTTAAAGAGAAAGGGCTTTCCTGGCAACCCTACAAAACAAAAACTTTCTTTTTCATATCACTGTATTTCAGTTGGATAAAAGACAGTTTTTTTTTCTTTGCCCATGTGTTGGGACCAGGGACTGGAACTTGTTACCTTGATATTCCTAAAATCCTGGCTACTACCTGGTGTTAATGCCTGCACAGCTTATTGAGTGAACGGTTTTGGACTGTCCAAACAGCTGGAGTTTTCTCTCAAGGTTTGCAGTTTTTCATGTGATGCTCTACCAGTGGTTCTCAAATTTTTTCTGGTATGCTCCACTTCAGAAGCTGAAAAAAGTTAGTGTCTCACACCCCACAATTGTTAATATTAATAATAAATGGACTGATTCTTAAATAGTGCTTTTATACTCTCCCAGAGCACTTTATACAACATGCCTCATTCAACCCAAGCACTTTTTTCCCCTATGCTTAAGTACTTTCTATCTAACATTCACACACATTCATATTCCAATGGATGCATCAGAGAGCAACTTGGGGTTGCCCAAGGATATTTGGCATGCAGACTGGAGGAGCCAGGGATCAAACCACCAACCTTCTGATTAGCAGATGCTCTACCTCCTGAGCTACAGCCACCCCTGTAATAATACTACTACTACTAATAATAAAAAAAATCCAAGTTAACATTTGCTTAAAAAAGTAAGTTTGTAGTATATATAGCATCAGTAAACTCATTTATTTATTAATGTATTTCCTACCTCTCCAAAATATAATTTTGGTCCACTTTATGTTTTTTCACCTGGTTGTCTGTGCCCCTGCAGTGGCTGCATGCCTGTTTGGTCAAATTTAAGGCTAACTTATCTGTGTTGTTGCTTGCAGTTTTTGACCTGTCCAGGTAAAGTATTACTGAAAAATAGTGCTAGCATGAAGAAAGATTTGAAATATAGAGCTTAGGATCACCAAGACATTGCACAGTTTCGTTTCTTAAACAATGAAAAAAAAAAATGCACATACAGATTTAAGCATCTGCTAAATAACTTTTCTAAAATGTACTTCCACTACTTTACTTATCTGATATCTAATAGTTGTAAGCTTAGATTTCCTCCCCATATTTTGATCATTTTATAAAATATAAAATGTATTTCTGTCATGTTGGATTTCATTTTATGTAGCTTAGGTACTTTTCTGCTTATTTTGTTATGTTTGTTGTGTTTAGCTTAACGTTTAGCTGCTGTTAAAAAAAAAATCCCAACTTTTGGAATAACTAAAGCATATCTTATTTTAAAGTAGTGAACTTGGTGTTGTACTAACAAAATAGCAACCATTTCTAAAAATGTAAAATTTTGAAAAATAAAATGTATGTGTAATATGAAAGGACCATTTTTTGAGATTTTGAATGCATATATACATGTAACAAACTTTTAATGATTTGACACTGTGGAATTTAATTATGTGATCTGAAGATTTCTTCAATCAAATACAGAAAAATGAGTCAAATCTTGAAGCTGAGGCAAGATTCTGTGTAATCCTGTATGTGTTCTACAAATCCAAGCAGATTTCATAAGTATTAATTTGGTATTTTAATTACATTTTAATAAAAAATGGTAAAGTTAACTCCAACCCTGGTGTCTGTAAACCAGTTTATAATCTTGTGCTGTCTTGCTCATCAGGTTTAAATTTAGCAGACTTGAACAACACAGATTAATAAGACCACCATATAGTGGCGGTGATCATTAGACCACACTGACACCACAGACACACACACACACACACACACACAGCAGCAGCAGCAGTTCTATCGCTTCAGAAGACATTACTGACATAGCCTACATTAATAATACTGGCAACTTAATCTAACCACTATACAAAGTTTACTAAAATCTAATAATTTACACTATGGGGGCATCCTTTTTGCTCCCAAATGAGATGCTGGTCGCCACAATGTGAGTAAAGAACTAAACACACACACACGCACACACTTATCTTTGTGGGGACTCCATTATCAGAGATGCTACAAGGACTGTAATTACTTTGACATCATGCATTCTCAAGACTCTTAGGTTAACCCTAACTATCATTGAATGCCTAAGCCTAACCCTAAAGCCCAGCCCTCAAACAGCAACTGTCGGACCCCACAAGTAGTAAGGGGACACGCGCGCGCGCACGCACATCCACCATCACCACCGTTAATATTACTCACGGTGAATATAAAAAAAAATAGTGATACACTCGAAGTCATCCAACCGGATTTAAGAGGCAGTTTGACCAGCACATCCAGAACACTTTGACCCTCCATCCCACAGTCAGGTCTGCGGCTGAACTTAACAACGGCGCTATTGTACAAGTAGATCCCGCTTCACTGCAACTTGCGGACCTCCTCCCCAAAAAGGGAGTTAAACGCTTTGTAAATATATGCATATATAAACACACCACTGCTACTGTCTTTTAATATTTCACAAAAGAACAAAGTCCTGAGGCCTGCTGCGTTTCCAGAGGTAACAAGTCCAATTTTTGTGGTGGAATATTAACTTTAAGTCTACTTTAAGAGCATAAATATCCGAGGCTTTGCATCTGTGCCTTCAGAGAGCGGAACAGAGTGGGACGGACTTGGATGCCAGTCAGGAGCTCCCGTAAAGATCCCAAACTCTCGCATCAAATAAGACAACATGGGAAAGGTAAATGTGCTGTCGGTGATGTTTTGCGGATTATGCGCTGAGTTGCTCAGTTAGTTTTGTTGCGCCTTTCTGCCTGTGGAAACTTTTTTCTAAAGATGCGTAGTTTAAAAAAAAAAAGTTGTCTGCGGGTTGGAACGCGGGGACACATGGGAGCAGACGGTGCTTGGGACGTCTGTAAAAAAAAAAGAAGTAAAGATATGTTTCTGTCGTGTATGTCAAGCTGTTGAAGTGGACCAGAGACTCAGAGGGAAGTTTGCTTTGCGACCCAGCTCTCACTGAACGCTACGCTAAAATTATTATTGGTAAGATGATGCAACAGGCACTCCCTCCTCCAAAAGTAAACCCACAAAAATTGCTGCTTGGAGAAAGCTGGTGCCACATGTAGCCTGCATGATTATGTTTTTGGAGACGGCAAATCATTAAAAGGATAATTTTTATATGCGTATCATACAAATTTATTTTATCCCCAGAGGTATCATGCAGAATATAGATACCCTTAGTAAATGAGCACATTTTGAATGTCTTTGCTGTCCTCAGTTATAGAAGGAACTAATCCTTGCAAAAACTCTTGATACTGTGAGGTAAAATAATACTTTTTAAAATGATGTTTTCATGCTTCAAGGAATGCACATAAAATTACACAAAATTAGACATGGAGATGGGAGTAAATATGTTTGGGGAACCAACCCTTAAATTAAGTCTTAGCAGCAATTAAAAAAAAAAGAAACATTACCAAGTAGGGATGCACCAGTCTAATTTCTCCTAGTAACTCGGTTATCTGCTCCTATACACTAATGTGACTGTGAGTCACTGACTGCCTAAAGCTCACTGGATGAGGCCATGGGCTCATGATGATAATGATAATGAAAACACTGACCTCACAATAATTACATCCAGCTCCAGATCAGTGAGTACATCATTACCAGTAAAAGGCCATCAGCCCAAATTCTCCAGAAGCCTCCATTTTTAGCAGCCGGTTGTGCAAAGTGTTTGTCTCCTTGTGTAGAAAAGTTTTAATCTATTTATAAGTTAACATGTAGGCAGCATGTTACAGCAAGATCTTCTTGTTCTCCATAAGGCCTGTTTATTTACCTATATTATTTAGATTGCTGTTACAGTGATACATTTCCAAGGGGATATCTTCAAAATTCTTGTTGACAAAAATCAGTCAAGACCAGTAAAGACCTAAATTGTCAGAATGCACTCAAGCAACAGCATAAAGCTGCAGTTGATCATTATTAAAAACAACCCACATGTATAGGTATTTAGTTGAATACTCAAATGTATTGTTAAAACAGTGAAAACGAATGCAAAGAGCAAACTGTGAAGTCGCAGAAACATCCAGTTTGACCCAGAACTATAGGAAAGGACATTTTTCACCATTTTAGCTAAGCCTGGTCTTATCAAAGCTTTAAACCTATGAAACTTCTATTTCTGCATAATGATTAACCTTAGTATCTCGTGAGATTGACTAACAGGAAGAATGCACCAGCTACATTTCTCCCTTTTCATGTCAGAGAATAAAACTATTCATTGGACCTGCAAGTTATTGTTTATATTTGACAAAGGTGGGGGAAAAAGATAGATAGTGGATTCTGGATGTACTTTTATTTCAGTGTGACTGTTGGCTCATAATGTGTGTTGTTTAAAAAGTGTTGAACTTCATTCTGTTAATACATTTTGCCTCTTTTAGAAACTTTTTGGGACCAATTACCCAGTCAGCATCTGCTTCATAGTGGTGAATGAATTCTGCGAACGCTTCTCCTACTATGGCATGAAAGGTATGCAAAGAAATGCCTGGATAACATTACAGTAAAAATCTATATATATCAATCTAAATAAAAACAGAGTTTTGGATTTACAGAGTGTTTTTAGCTTATTTAATTGGTTAAGAGTTATGAGTTTAATAGGGCAATATAACAGAGAGGCAACAGATAAGGTTAGTCTCTCTTGTCCCCTCACATGACCTCACTTATCTCCACAAGTGACACAATTACTTCAGCTAGATCACACACAAACACACGTAAATACGTCATGCAAAAGTCCAATTCCCTGCAGTTTTAAGCTGATGCACCGTGTCCACAATTTCAGCTGCGTTATGACGGTGAAATGAATGTAACTTGACCATCTGAAACTTAATTGTCAAAACACTTGAGCTGAATTAAAGCTGCTACAAACAAACATTTTTCCTCAAATTCAGTGAACTTAAGACTCGGGGCATGGAAAATGTTAGAGCAGCAACTTTATCATGTAATTGTACTGTCTATAAAATGCCAGAGAATATTAAAAAATAGAGCCCAAGTATCTAATTTGTTTCACTCATCAGTAAAAATCCCAAAGATTCATTTTACAATTAAAAGAAAAGAAGAAAAAACTGCATTGCCACATCTGAGGGGTAAGTGTTTTGAAAATAATGGATTAATTGAATAATTCACTATAAGATTAGTTCATCATAAGTATAGAGCTGAGAGTTCACATGCACCACAAGAACATACCAAGTTGTTTTGGATTGACTTTGGTGGCCTCTAATTCAAGATCTGCAAGCTAGCACCACTGCATCAGCACCACTCCAGCCAGGAAATGCAGTCTGCTGAGGGAGACCATGAGACGTAGTTGAATGCTTGGGAAAAGCCAGGAGGTCTGTTTTGAATAAAGATGTTGCTGTCAGATAACCTAAGTGGGGCAGGTTCTCTAGCTGCTAAGTTAACAATGTGAGTTGTGATGTTTGCTTTTAGCAGCATGCAAGGTCCATGGTAAACTTTCCCATGCAACTCCTGTTTATCTGTAATGGCTTATTTAGTAGGAAAATGTGCCAGGAGCAAAGAGTTTAAGATCTCTGTAGGTTTCAGGTTAGAATGCCTTACCTTACTTAAATGACATATTCAAATCCAGAATGTTTACTTCAGGATCTTCTAAGGTTAAAATTAAATTCTGCGGGTTTGAGCAATGTTTGGCTGTGCAGAATGAGCTTGTGATGACAGAGCCACTGACAAGACAGAGGTTATGTCTGGATTACATTATTTAATGTGATGGATTTACCATCTTGACATACTTTTAGAATATGACAGATCTTGTTGAAATCTTATGATGCATTGTGGTGATTAGGTGTGGGTTAGGGTTTGTCCATCCCATGAGCTGATTCACAGCTTATGCTTGTGTGTGTGATCACAGCATTGCTGACGCTCTATTTCCTCAACTACCTGAAATGGGACAAGGACCTCTCCACTGCCATCTACCATGCTTTCAGCAGCCTCTGCTACTTCACACCCATACTGGGAGCTTTCATTGCTGACTCCTGGCTCGGAAAATTCAAGTGAGTCCCTTTGTCCTTTGGCTCCAAATGCACTAAAGTGTGGATTCAAGCATATAACAAAAAAACCCCAAAAACAAACTGTGCAAATTGTGTTAATTTTATGTGCATAAGTTTTGAGATACCCCAATATATGGAAGCTTGTTTCTGCCACAGAAAAAAAGATTTTTTGCCATCCGTAAGTCAAAAATTTGGGTTTTTATCTCAAAATTTAGACTTTAAGTTATTTTCTCAATTTCGAGTTATTTTTTCAGAAGTTTGAGTTAGTAAGTTGAAATTTTGAGATAGTAACCCGAAATCTTGACTTACGGATGGCAAAAAAATGTTGTTTTTTTTTCAGTGACGGAAACAAGCTTACATACCAGTGTCGGAAAAAAACACACAGCATCCTGGAAGACTCATCTCATTCCGCCCATCATCTGTTTGAACTGTTACCCTTAGGAAAACATTACCAGTCCATTAAAACACGTACCACACGATTCAT
Source organism: Heterochromis multidens (assembly GCA_015108495.1). Classification (NCBI taxonomy): domain Eukaryota; kingdom Metazoa; phylum Chordata; class Actinopteri; order Cichliformes; family Cichlidae; genus Heterochromis; species Heterochromis multidens. Next base: position 2,780 of record VUQS01055080.1, on the reverse strand, counting down.
CAACAGTTTTTACCCTAAAGCCATTACCATCCTGAACAATGAACTGAAAGCACACCCCCATATACAAAACATGCAGCAATTACAGGAGTAAATCACAATGTGCACTTTTATGGACTGTTAGTGTGCAATAATGGACTTTTTTTTAAGCATACAGTGGCAGTGAACGTATGGCATAGTGGAAATACTGGGAGATTGTGACGTACATTGTGTGTGCATTAATGAAATTAACTGGTTATTATTTCTATTTATAGTATAACTTATTTAATTCTTATTTTTATATTCATTGATTGCAATTCTTGAGTGGAACTTAATTTCATTGTATACGTCATTTACACTGACAATAAAGGATCTTGATCTTGAATATGATGGAGGAGTACTAAAATTTATATTAAAAAACTCAGTCTTCCAGTAACCCTAATCCCTAACCCTAACCCTGATCATCATGTGTCTGCCTGATCATCAGTGGCACATTTTATGTGTGCAAAACGGCATGCAATATTTGATGCCTTTTAAGCTGCTAGCTTTGACTAACATTGCCTATTACTGGAAATGAATCATTCTGGCCACACACAGAGATTTTGAATAAGCCCTGAATGTACATAATCACAGTTTGCTCCCCACAGGACCATCATCTACCTGTCCATTGTTTATGTGATCGGCCATGTGGTCAAGTCGGTTGGAGCCATTCCCACTGTGGGAAGCACTGATGTGCACATGTAAGTCATCATGAGCTAATTCAGTCACTTTGCACAATCACAGCACAGCACTGTTAGAAGAGAAAGAGGCGTATTCCCGTGCATTATCCTGCAGAGGTATAATTATTAATAATCTTTATTGCACTGAGGAATGTGAGCATTGATTTCAAAAGGCTGCAATCAGGATAAAGTTATTTGTTTGGTCCATAAATGTCATGCCCTGATGCCCATCACAGTTATCAGTGCTGTAGATTTTCCCATAGATTTGACTCCATGATTTTTTTGAGTGCCAAATTTGTCAGCTAATCTCTTCTTTCTTTTCAGTACTGTATTGTTGTTAATAAACACTATGTCGAGGTATGAATCAGCAGTTTATTTGTGTTTTGTGTCTGTGTGTCCTACAGTGCTCTGTCCATGTCAGGTCTGATACTCATAGCTTTGGGCACTGGAGGGATCAAACCCTGCGTGGCAGCGTTTGGAGGAGACCAGTTTGACGAGGAGCATGTAAGGCTCTGCACTTCCACATCTTTAGTTTGAAGACATGAAAATGCTGCGGCTCTTGCATTGTCTATAAAGAACACAAGGCGAGGACCAAACTAGAATAAGCAGTCAGCCATGTATATCCTAAAGGAATAGTTAAGTAAATATTTGTAATATAATATTTTGATAGGTACACGAAGGAGATAATGTTATCAGAAATGCTCATTTTGCAAACAAATCCCAGCTACCTGTTAAGTTTTATAGAACATGTTTTTGAGATGCAGCTTCGTGTGAACTATCTGACCATCATCAAACATTAGCTACTTAGCCACACATTTTTCTCAGAAGCTATCTGCAGCATGTGGGAATTGGGAGTTGCTCGCTAACCACTTTGTTACTGTGTAAAAATATGTCTTAAACTCTGCAGTCCTAGATATACTTGGTATTATTGGTGTCCACACAGTGTTTAGGACATATCTGAAAACTAATCTGAAAGCTTATATCTCTTTAATACAGTAGTTATCATGTGGAGAGGTTGTAAACTCATAGTAAGTGATTATATTTTTGATCCTTTCTAGACCACAGAGAGGCAGAAATTCTTCTCCATTTTCTACATGTCAATCAATGCTGGGAGCCTCCTGTCGACTGTGATTACACCCATATTAAGAGGTGAGCATTCATAGTCTTACGTGTTACATTATATCCAGTGAGGTCCACTATGTGAACAACATATACCGCTCCTGCAGGTGATGTGCAGTGTTTTGGTGGAGACTGCTATGCTTTGGCCTTTGGGGTTCCTGCAGTTCTGATGATTGTGGCTTTAGGTGAGTTTCCATCTCACATATACAGATGAGGACAAAATTATTAGCCCCCCTATGAAATTTAAAGTTTTTGTCAAAATTTTCACAAGTGCTTTTTTAACAAAGCAAGAGGTTTTTAACATAGCATTTCTCAACATACTAGTTTTTTTTTTGGAATGCATAAATAATTTCTATTTGCACACAATAACAGCATTACTTCAGAAAAAATCACCAGGGTCAACATTATTAATCCCCTGAAAAACTGAGCTGTTTTATTAAGTCATAGCACAAACCACTGCTGTGCAATGATGTGCTTTAACTTTGTAATGCCCAAAGCTTGTAAAATCAAGTTAAAACTGACGGTTATCTTCCAATTTACACACAATATAAAAACTTCAGCAAGGGTTTGAGCTGTCACTTGAGAAAGCATCATGCCAAAAACAAAAGAAATCAGTTTAGACTTGAGAAAAAGAATTGGTGATGCTCACAAAGCAGGAGATGGATATACAAAGTTATCACAGTGTTTCCAAGTGTCAAGAACTGGAGTGAGAAGTATCATCAAGAAATTCAAAGAGAGCCACACAGTACAGAACAAGCCTGGCAGAGGTAGGAAGTGAAACATATATCATCTATCATGGAAAGAAAACTAGTGACAGATGTTTCTAAAGACCCCAGAATAACTGCCAAGACACTAGTGAATGACTTAGCCAAGCTAACAATTGTAGTCTCAAAGAAGACAATCACTAGAACCCTGCACAGGAATGGACTGTGAGGTTTTAGACCAAGAAAAACTCCACTTCTGCAG
>VUQS01055079.1:29727-54287 GCA_015108495.1 Heterochromis multidens | reverse complement strand
CACAACCTTGTAAAAAAGAAAAAAAAAAAAAAGCCTCACTGCAGCCATCTATATCCACAATCTCGCTCATTCATTTGTTACCTGCAGTTCATACATGAAAGGTGTGTAATGTCAAAAGGAATGGCAGCATACAGACCACTGACCCAGACCAGCACAAGGACAGAACATTCTGAACGTCTCCTGAAGACACACAATTCAGTTAGCGGTGTAAACTGTCGAGTGAACAGGCTAATCAAACAGATAGGATTTCATATGTATCTGCAAGAAAGCATCAGAAATTCTCATCCCTTGCCCTCTACCCTATCTTTTTTTCCTTTTCATTCCTCCCTACCAACCCCCCCACCCCCCACCCCCATGGCAATGTGAGGCAGGCAATAGTATCTGCTCTATTACAGTGCCTCTAGAGATATCTGCCTTCTCAACATGCAGCAGGGCTAGAGATGGAGAAACACATAAACACACATAATGCACACACAGTGGAGACCTCAGGTCGGAGATAATCAATGCCAACAGAGCAGCACTGGCTAGAGAAGGTGGAGAAAGGCTGATTCAAGGCCAAGCTCTGTTCACATAAGAAAAAGCCAGAAAGGAGAGAAGGAATGGTCTCTATAGTTCTGTCATTATGAACAATTTAAAGCAACAAAAATTGTTATAAGTATACACATGTTTAAAAAATGCATTCCAACAATAAAAACACCACCACGTGGCTTCAGCACCTATTTATAAATGGCACACTGTGTGAGGAGAAAAAAAAAAAAAAACGGGTGACAGCAAGAGTATAAGACATCAGACTGACAGCACTCCTGCATCACAGTCGCTGTCTCCGCACACAGTGTCAACAAACCTCAAGGAAAGCTGACAAGAGGTGCAGGTGTCCAATGGCTATTAGTCTTAAAACTTCCTCATCTGTCAGTGAAGGGAACCAGTTAGTGAAGCAGCTGTCAATTAAATAACCACTCATCTTGAGAAGCCGCTAACACTCAAAGCAGAGAGTGGGTGAAAAAGATGTGGTTGACGGGTGGTTGTATATGTTTTCTTGTCTGTCGACATTTTGGTTCAAGACCTTTAGCGAGACATTTTTCATGGCATATATGACATAGATTGGTTTGATAAAGGCCCATAAGGGAAAAAAGAGGATGTTCTGAAATGGCAGCTGGCAGCAAAACAGAAAAAGTGAATTGTGTTGCTTTATGGGTGTCTCAGCAGGGATGTGGAGCTTTCCATGAACCATGATCTCTTTAGTGTATTTATTTACAGGTTTTGAAAACTCTGACAATCAAGTAATGATACAAAATACAAAAACTGACAAAAAAATGTCAACATTTTCTATGTTAATGCACTATTTATCTGCAGTACTAAATTAGATGAGGGAGATTTTGCTTCCCAGTACCTGATCAATCCAATTATCAGTCCATCTATGAAACCTGGCTCAATTTGTTCACTCCAAATGAATTCAGTGGGCCTATAATTAGCCAGCTCTGCTTGGAGGCCACTGGGATAAAATATAGAAATATGAGCTTGGAAAAAAAAAAAAAATCTTTTCAGCCTGTGAATCTTTCATGAGAAGATGTAAAACCTGCCAGGAGGAGATTTGCTTACAGTCAATATGAAACTCAGACTCAGTTGTACCATGAGACCCATTCAGACTTGAAATGCACGGTGAGATCTGACAGAATATGCATCTCACTGAAGTACTAAAACTACCAAAAAGCACCAGCCAACCATCTCTATCTCTTAACACTCAAGGTTGACTTGATCTTGGTGGTATTATCGCCCACCTCTCACAACATCAGGAATGTAGGTTAACAATATTTAACTATTAACTTACACTGTCATATACAATTAAATTATAAGCAGCAAAGGAAACAAATGCATTTTTTTGTTAATGGCATTGAATTTTCTAAGTGGAAAATTCAAATATATTTGTTTTGTGTAGTTTTTGAAAAAAGAAAAAAAAAAAAACACTCTACAGCCGAGACAATTTGTGCATTAGGGTGGAAGAGCATACCTGTCATTCACCTGCTACTATACATAATGCTGCTCTAGAAGCTAGTGGTGCCATCAAGCACAGAATTTTTTTTATTTTTTAATCTAGTCAGTGTGGCGCAGATATTTTACAAAGCTTCTGTATTTAATTACTATTTCTTGTTTACTAGAAGTAGTACATTTTACAATGAAATACTTTATTGAAAGTTTGATTAACAGAGGTATTGTGCCTATACATCGGTTCCCAATGAAAATGCATTCATTTTACTGACCCATATGTGACGACCTCTGCCCTACTCTCAACCTTTTCCTCTGCATGTGTTCCAGGGCTCTGGTGGGCGGGGCAGGGCTCGTCAGCACCAATTGGTAACACCTGGGCCCTGTGTTCCCAGACTATAAAGCTGTAGTTGGCATTTCATTCTGCCTCTCACTCTCCTTCCACTGTGTCATGCATCTATTTAGTTACTCTTCAGGTTCTTTATGTGGTTGTTGCACTTACAACACCCATACCCACCTTCACACTCATGCACACTCTGAACCACTGATCTTACTGATTTGCACACCTCATAAGTTTTGGATTTAATTTACCTACACTGGCTTAAAAAATTACTTCCTTGAACTGCAAACAATGTGTACATACTTTTGTAATGGCCTTATGAGTCAGCCTGTGATTATAGGTAAAGGACAAAACAGAATGTTTATGAAATTTGATTGGTAAGCCAAAAAATATTTTGATTGTTTGGAAAAAATATATACTATATACTATATATATATACTTTTTTTAATGTAAGGGATATTTATGTCATTTTCCATTGTTTGACTGATTAAAAGCAATCAAATGTTCATTACTCTGACCTCATCACTGCAGGGAATAGTGCTGCAATCATACATTACATGGTTCTAACAGAATTAAATGCTGTTACTTCTCAGAAGCTTACTAATTAACATGTATTCCATATGTATAATATAAGCTACAGAAAGTCCCTTTTGATTATTAATTGTGAAAATGAGTTACTATCATAGAAGATCATCTGACAGATGAGCCGTAAATGTCGATTGGTCATGCCTCTATAGTAAAAATGAAGAAGAAATGGGGGAAAATGTTTATTAGTATAATGCACATATTTAAATTGGACATCAAACCCTGAAATGTGTTACTGTGTTGTTATCAAAAAATACCACATTAATAATAATATAACAATACAACAGACATTATAATAAACTCCACCAAAAAGTAATATTGGTTCATGATGGTATTTTTTTATGGTTGGCTGTGGTTGCCAGTAGATTGCTTTTGTGGAAACTGACATGTTTTGCATAACTCATTAAATATATGGGGGGGTGTAGCATAAAAAATTTAAAAATCATTGATACATTACCTGGTTTTATGCGTATGTGTCTGTGTGTGTGTGTGTGTGTGTGTGGAGGGGCATATATATTTGTATAAATTAATACAAAATCCCAATGCTAAGGGCTATATTATGCAGAATATCCTTTTAATTATCTCCAGTTCCTCTTCAGTGTGTCTTATATTTCATTTACCTCTAAGCTTTATCCTCTCCTTCAGCTTTCAGTGCTCCTTCTAATACCGTCTGCATTTGTGCCTCTGTTATATTTCTGCAATAGCCTTGGGAAGTCTTGGAGAAACAGTAAAGCAAATACTCCAGAGAAAAACACAGATTGAGAGAGGATAGCCAAACAGAGAGGAGGGATCTATTGGCAGAGGGAGATTGCATTATGAAATGTCTTTTCATATTCTATATCATTTCTAGATAAAATACTGTCATACATTTGAGAGAATCAATGGGATAGAAAGCCTACTTGTAAGCACATACTGCAATTGTGTTTGTAGACACTTGTACTAGATTGCTAGGTTGTAGTAGATTGAAGAAGGTTTTCATTCAATTGTCTGTCTCGCACAACATAACACAGACCCTGAAATTGGCCTTGATGACAGAGAAAAATGTAGTTTGTGGGTGAGGGTGTAAGAACTCAATGGCTGTGAATTTTAGTTTTTACTACAGCCACACTAGCAACTAATTGGAAAAAATATTGAAATTGCGTATTTCAATTCTACAATCAACATCACAAAAAGGTTATCAATTTTCAAAAGGTAAAAAGGTAAAAAAAAATTAAATAAATAAATGCACAGCCCCTTAAAAATCATAATAACAAAAATAATTTAATTATGTTTTAGATACTGGAAACAATGATAAAAAAAAAAACAAGAAACAATATTTTTGCTTTCTTGATGTGTGTTGCAATATTAATGTTCATAAAAAAAACAGCAGTGTATTTTAAGGCTAGCGTAGTATCAACATGAAAACACACAGGCACACCTTTGTTTTCCCATCTCCCTCACACACATGCATACAATTTGTACAATAGTGTGTATGACAATTTTACAATGGGGGACACATTACTGGTCATCAAAGCTTTCAGCAAACAGCTTCAACAACAGCAGCTCCTTCACAAACCTGTCTGCAAGTATTCCCACAGGAGAGAGGTAGCGATGCTCCAGAAGGAAGACAAGCAGGAAGAAAATGGCAGAAAATAAGGGATGCAGAACTGACAGCCAGGCAGCCACAGGAATGTGGTGCCTTGGAACTGTTCATCTCATTATTCCCCTTTCCATTGAGAACCCACCACACCCCTATAACCCCCCTCCACACACCCACTCTCACTCTTTTTCCCCCATTTTTGCTGCATGTTATAAATTACCACATCTGCAGCCTATTAAAGGAGATACCAGAATCTTTGGTTGTGGTGGCTAAGCAGTAGGAACAACACTGCATACACAGTCAATTACACTGCTGCTGCACTAGCAACTGCTCACATCTCTGATTCCAAGTGTCTGTCAATGCTTTTATGTAGTGTGAGTTCTGCGAAGTACTCTATTGAGATATTCTCAGTGTCTCATATTATTTCTCCATTAATGTTGTCTGATTAAATGTGTTTGGCTTGTTACTGCAAAAAAAGTAAGGTATTACACCTTATATGCTACTTTTAAAAAAGGTCACGCATTATTAATTGCATTACGTTACCTATTTACTTGATGAAGAAAGTAGTTTGTTACACTACTTGTTGCATTACTTTTGTATTACCTGGCAACATGCAATGTCACATAATAACCAGTCAAAAATGTAAAATGTAAACTTTAAGCTACATAAATGGAGGCTACAATGCTAAAAGCCCAGCTACTTGTCACTGCTTTTGTTACCTGTTGAAAATCAAGCATTACTGATTGTACATTAAAGAGGTAAGTATGTTGTCTTTGCAGATGCTTGGTAAGAGTTTATGCCATTAGCAGCAGTGGATAGTTTGCATTTTACCATCAAATTCTTTTCCTTTTGTGCAATAAAGCTAAGAGTAATTTATATGACATACAGTATATGTTCATAAACCTCAAAAAATGTTCCCCAGTCATCCCTATACACAACCTGAAGTTGGTTGATCTTAGCACAGAGCCACAGTTTTTTTCCTAACAGTCAATCATGCATACAACTAAAGAACACCACACAGGTAACAGATGACTTATTGTTTGATAAGTAACTGTATTACTGAATTAGTACATTACATGACTGTGTTTCACAAAAATGTAACATGATTATAGAATGCTTTAATTTGGATCACATTAAAGTCAGCACTGATCATCGGCCACATTGTTCCACATTTGTTTATTTTGTGCTTCAACAATCAGTGTTATTTAGTCAGTATATGTTTCTAACTATATATAAATTACTTTACAGTTAGATCACCCTAGTTCACTGTGGTGAAGATGACATTTAACTTCATCACCTAAATGCAAATGTAAATGGACTGCTTCTTATAAAGTGCTTTTCTACTCTACCTGAGCATTCAAAGCACTTTATACAACATGCCTCATTCACCCAGTCATACATGCACTTTTCTGCATGCTTAAGTGCTTTCTATCTAACACTCACACACATTCACACACTGATGGATGCAGTGTGTTTGATTGTGTAACAGCTAATTAATGTTTTGATTTTCAGGTTAGTAATAATGGATATAAAACTAGAGAAGTTATGGGCATTTGAAGCAGATACAAAAGCAAAAGCTAAGCATTTCAGTCTAATGGCATCCCAAATTTACTTTGTTAAGCAAAATGTGAATGGCGCTGAAAGGATCTGTTTGTCTAAACTGTATTGCTTCAAACGTGGTTAATAACAAACAATAAACACTGAGATGAATTTCCCAGCAATTTGGCTGTCTGGTATTTATTCACAACATATAAGATTTGATTGTGTTTGGCAGGAATAAAATAAAAGTGTCCGCCTCTAGTAGATCACGTTAGAATTTTGATTTGCTTAATGATAGCCCAAAAAAGTTGTCACTTAATTCACAAACACTAACAAACAATCATCAAACCACAATTATGCAGCGCGCCATCTGGGAGAGTGTTCATTTTTCATTTTCACGGCCTGAAGGGACTGTCAGAGTTGTGCATAGAGTTATTTCTTTATTTATTTTTAATACAACAACACCCAACTTTTAGTGGCTGATATGATGCAGCACCAAGAAAAAAGGCAGCAAGAATGAAAACTGACATAAGAAGGAAAAGAAAAAGGCAAAACAACGTTTGACATCTGAGGGTGTTAGCATTAACCCTGAGCACACATAATAAGGCTGGTGGATGCTGCTGACTGTGGTGTGACAGATAGAGGATGGATAATGCTAATATCTTAGCAAATGCACAGACATCACTCTTCTGTTGGTGACAGCAAGATTACTAAGCCATGCTGTAAGCACTTAATATTTTCACACTGACAGATTCACAAGTAAAATGGCACAGTGGACATATCATAATTTATGTCCGTACATGGTTTTTGTTGTTAATTAATTTCAGTTGTTAGAAACATTTTTGCAGCTAAGCACGTTAGCGCTGCTTGTAGTTTCTTGTGTTATGTTACAAATCAGCAAAGGAGTGAGCAAACGGCATATGACATCAGAGCAACCTGACACAGCGAGCATAGGGTTTTATTGGAAATGGATAAAATCTAGCTGTATTACTGCTCTAAGGATGCAGCAAAATGCAACCAGCATGGAAGTTCAGTGTTCAGAGTGTGAAACTGGGGGCGGGGGATTTATTGTCAGGGGAAATGGGACAAGCCAAACAGTATCTAACAGGCAACAATTAGAGCAGAATACATTAATTAAATACAAAATGCCACCTAGCATGATTTAATGGGTGAAGAAGAAATGAAGAGATACAAGGCAAACGAGGAAAAGATACCCAAAGCATATGTTTTATGCAACTCACATATGGGCACACAGACACAAACTCTACACAACTCTCAGGCTACCATAACCTTATGACCAATATACACAATATGGCCAGTAAAGCTGGCTTCCAACAGTATGTCTGTAACTTATATGAACCTACCAACAGTGCTGACCTATGTCTGATCACATATAAAGGTAGATTCATCAGCTGTTTTTTTTTTTTTCAATAACAAATTCACTGCTGATTTCCAAAAACAGTATTATTTTGTTTAGAGAAAGTATATAGAAAGCAAGGTGGTTGCAATTAATGTTGTCATTCAGTAATCAGTAATCACCCAGGGTGTAAAAATGTGAAGGTCAGTCTTTTCCTCTATCAAGAAGCTCCAACTGTTGTTTCAATTAACAATCATACATATACAGCACAATTCTGATATACACACAGTCACACACTAAAGGCCATGTTTTGCGTTCTGAGTATATGGCCACACACCCAGGAGCCATATGGTTTTTGTCAGAGGCTCTTGAGCACGTTCCTTCCTTTCTCCCTTCACCATGACGTTGCAAGCCAAACAAAGTCTTTCCCTTGGTCCTGACACTCTAGTACAAACTTTTGGCTCTTGGAAAGGCTCAGCTAAGGGGAATACAGTAACTAAAATTGTTTAGACAATACTTGAAGAGCACTCGCCCTCAGTCTCCAGACTGTAAACACAAACCAGCTGTCCCTGGAGTGTGATACTTATTCACTGACTGATCTAACCATAGGCCAACTGGGAGAGAATAAGGGAGCGGAAAACAGGATCAGGAACAAGAGGATAGCATAGCTTTCACAGACTGTCACAGGCAATTGGAAATAAATACTGATATGTGACTCTGTGGCTGTGAATTGAAGACCACTTACAATGTGTCAGTGTTTGTCTATAAAACAACATCACTTCTCATCCATATGGAGAGAAAATGACAATGTTCCTGTGACATACCACTCTACTGCCACTCAGAATCTTTTACTGCATTTATCCAGAGTGACTGGAGACAGGATGTTGTCAGTGGCAGTGACAGCTGTTTGAAGTAAAGAGCCATCATTTAATGGATAGGGGCAGTCAGAGGAGGACATGAACTCTAAGAAGCTGCCTCTGTCTTCGCTGTCTCGTACATCTCCTAAACCTGCTCAGTTTTAGAATAAGGTTTCAACCACAGAGCTGTGGACAGAGAGACAGATAGGGTCCCACCACAAGCTGCCAATCTGAAAGGGTGACTGAGGTAAGCGTATCTCATCGTCCACTTCAAAGAGAATTATGTCACAGTGGACATGTCTGTCATGTTAACGCATTCATGTAATTACTACTTCACATGGCTTCCACTGGCTTCCCAGCTACAACCAGAGCTCTCAAAGTGCGTCCGCAGGCCAACAATGGCTCAGTATATTTTGTGTGGCCCACAATTGTGGCAACCACAGTTCTCATTCCTTTCCATTCATCTAAAATTTATATCACGCTATAATAATTAGTAACGACTGAGACCAAAGGGATATTTCTACTCACTTTCAGCTTCTCTGTTTTAACCATCACAGCAGACTAAACCTTGCTAACATTAACAAATGCAGGCTGGTCAAGAAATACCACATCTCTAATGTTTACTAAAAACCAGTGCAAAATGACAGCAAACAAAAACTCCAATTTTCTAAACAGACACATTTGTCTCCCATTTATATAGTCTACCTTTTTAACAATGAAAGAGCAGATTATGGCCTTAAACAAATACTGTATATCAAAAAAGGGAGTATTGACACCTATGAGTAGGTCCAGATTAATATAAAGTTGTTCTTTTAAAAACATCAACAAAAACAAAATATATTAACAACAGTGGATCCAAAGTAGTTTATTGACCCACATTATACTGAAAACAAAGCTCTGAGATGCTCCCTAATTTCAGCTCGTAAGCTTCCTGTAAACTGTCAATTCATGTCAATTTAAGTTTTATTCTTCAATATAGAATCAAGAAGGAAAATAACAGGGTTGCAACATCTGTTGGTGAGACGGGACACCTGGTACTGTAGAGCACATCTGTTAATATGAATAATGCATTCGTTCATATACCAATACACTGTATATACAAACAAAGGAATCTAGTGGGACACTCTAATTGCATGACGAGTAGTGTTTCTGTAGGGATGTCTTTCCCTGTGGCTCATTACTTCATCACTGTTGCTTAACCTTCAGCCCTGCAATGAGCCTCACTTTCCTGTAGCAAATGACAATGTTCAATTTCATTAAGAATAACATTTATTTCTCTCTCTTGCTGAACCTAAAACTGTTATACTACCCAATAACCTTTAGAGTACACAAGCTGTGACTTTGCCTTCACCTCAATAAAGCTCTCCATGATTGAATCAAGTGGCTGAGGTCAACAGGACATATGTTCATTTCCCAGGGTCCTCTAGGGTCCCTGCGGGCAGGAAGAAATATGCTGAGTGTCTTCAGTGACATTTATTGGATAGGAACTAAGTTAGATTTTTTCCCCCTTTTTTCTCATTTCATCTTTTTCACTTTTAGAGAGGATTCCTCTACACTGTGTGTGCATGTGAGTGTGTATGCCTGTGCACATGTTGTGTATGCTTACAAAGTATTTCAACCCTGTGGTCATGCTTCAGGCACCAGCACATAGTACATCTGTCACTGTCTCTACAACTTCACCTCAATTTTTTGCAAACAAGTTCCACTTCTGTGCCTTGAAGGACAGATACTTCTTCCTCAGTGTCTTCTGTTCCAGTCTGTCTCTGTCACTCCTTTCCTGCCCCCATCACTTTACATCTGTCAGCTTCCAACAGTCTTTTGTCAGCCGTCGCTAAGCTTTTCATTATCTTTCCCTTATTTTAGTTAAATCATAACAGCAGCAGAAATGGTTTTAATACAGTTAATTCATTTTGAATTGAGTTGAGGCTTTGGTAGGTAATCATTTCCCACTGTAGCTTTGTCCATAAGAGATGAAAAAGCTAATTCTCTCTGTGGGATTTTCAGCAGCAATCTCCAATTCACAGTACAAAAACATATATAAAATATTATATAAAGTGGCAAGATATTGATGACAGCCATCTTTACTGACCGTGACCTCTTTAATGGGGACATTGGTAAAACAGAATATTCATATAATAAACTACCAACATCACATACAAATATATAAATAGATATAGATATAGATATAGATATAGATATAGATATAGATACCATGCAAAGCAAAAAGAAAAACACATATAAACAAGAAATGTTGCTGTCTTCACTTGAACTGAGCTCATTTCAGAATTTTTTTTTTTTTTTTTTTTTTTTTTTCAAGGGAGACAGTTGTTAAGTTGGTATTCATGAAGATGATATATATAGCATAGCTACCTTGCACATCTGTGAAGGTATTATAAATGCTGAAATAAACATAGGGGTGTTGAAGTAAAATATGCTGCAATCTAGACAGTGGGCCTCATTCACAAACTGTGTATATGCATGAATCCATGCTTAAAACTGTGTGTCCGAACACTTTTCACCACTCGCTTCATTCTTCCGTCTGTTGTCATTTTTTATGTCAAACCTTTCCACTTTTAAATGCCACAGTCTGTGTCTCTCTAGAGAGGCTGCAGATGGCAAACATGTGCCTATATTTTAAATACTGATTCACTAACAAAATGCACAGTGGTAAGAACAAAATTGCCCAGTGTGCATATTTACTGAATCCGACAGTAATTTTGTGTGTGCACTTATTTTACTAGCAGGGTAAAGACATTTCTGCACACATTAGTGAATCAATCCCATTGTCTTTTTTCATGGAAGACCTTGTTTATTTCAACTAGACAATGTTAAACCACTTTCTGCACATATTACAGCATCAAGCTAGTAAAAGTGCCTGTCATCCAACCTGCCACCCACTTAAAACATTTAGCACATTGTTAAACAAAGAAATCTTACAAAGGATGTCCTGAATGGCTGAGCAGCTAAAAGCCTTTATCAAGCAAACTGAGAAAACATTTTGCTTACAAACTGCAGCGACTGACTGTCACAGTTGCTGGCATCAAATTCAAGATGAGAATATACTTTCTCAGTTTCAACATTTGACATGACTTATTGTAATTAAATATAGCATTGAAATCATTTACCAATCACTGTATTTCATTTTTAAATTGCTTTTTATACAGAATCCTGACTTTTTAGAAACAGTTGACTTTAAAAAAAATGGCACAGAAAAGAGTAACTGGAACACATCAGCTCAAAACCCTGTCACCTTTTTGAAAGCATCTCCTTTAAACAAAGCAACACTCCACAGTTACTATTACACTAAAGAGACTAAAATTATTTCACACACCTTTGACAGAGTAAGGTCAGTCCTCCTTTTAACACTCCCCAGCTCCTCACCTCCCTCTTCTAAACCCCTTAACTAAGCAGCATTTGCCAGAGGGCATTCTGTTTTACCATGTAGCCCCAGGGTGACCCATGAATCTGTGTGACCTCTGAAGGATAAAGCAAGGAGACATAATTCATCCAGGCAGCTTCAACAAGTCCTCTCTGTGTTCCCTCTCGACCTTAAAGCCTGGCAGTAAATTTAGTGAACTACAAGTAATAAACTCTCTCCCTAGAGGGCTCAGCTTCTCAAGGTAGGAGCGCTGATCTAGCATTACTATGATAGCATTTGACCATCTCTTTCATTATAATTCCAAAGGTGAAACACATACTGGAGGGGTATTATTATTATTCCAAAACCTTGATGTCTGCCCAGGAGATCAAGCCTGGGTAGTGCACTGCAAGCTGACGCAGCTGAGCAGAACTGGGGATTGACAGTAAAAGATGGGGGGCTATGAAGTGTGTGAGGGTACAGCCATGGTTATTAACCCTTGTCATCAGCACATTCAGTCCATTATTTACTCTTGTTTCATTCAGAGTAATCCTGGTATTTCTTGCAAAAACTGCCATACAAAAGACTGTCAGTCCAGTTGGACTTACCCTATTCTGATGCTCATAAGCCCTGACCTTTTGCTCTTTGAACTCTTCTTCATTCCAACAATCAAGATAACATATAAACACACGTATGAATGGTTGCTGCATGCAAGCAGATGGATTACTGCCTGAGTCATAATGCAGGAAAGGGGCTGCTTAACTGGCAACTCCCCATACTTGCTGCTTCTAAGGTCATGATTCAGCAAGTTGAGGTTGTCACCTGTTAGGAACACACAGCTGTCACTTGTCTGAATTTCCTTCTGTTGTTCAACCATAAAAATGAGCCATTTAGGAATGAAAGTTATTTAAGTCCATGATATGTTTCATGTCTAATCAGATCAGTGCAAGTGGTTAAGTTGGAAGGTGCAAAAAAAAAAAACTTAAATATAAAGTCATTTTAGTACAAATAAATGAATAAACTTAATCATGCAGTAGATTATCTTAAGGTTATATGAAGCAAATTGTGAGCAAATTAAAAGAAGCTACTTACTTTTTCTTAAAATAGATATTAGATTTGCTGCTATCATCATCGTTATGAAAATTTTATTAAAATGTTTATAAAAGCGTAGGTGATTAAAATCTGGTCATGTTGGTATTAGATCTGGGTATTAGATGGAACTTTTGAATTCTTGATCAAACGCTTACAGATATGAGACATACTTTGGTGTTGTTTGACTGCTTCCACTGCTACTGTTTGTAAGATGCAGTGTTTGATAGATAAACCCTCATGGGGTAATGTGTTTTGCATCTTTTTTAAATGGAATTACCAACATCAAGACATCAATAAAAACACATTAACAGAAACTTACTGGCTACTTCCAGAGATGCATTGTGACTGATCGCCTGGCCCAGATAGTTTCGGGCCACACAAACATAGCTGCCGTCGTCTGGCTTGCTTCGTCGTCCATGGACAATACGCAGGAAGAAGAGGGACCCACTGGGCAGCAGCATACGGTGGGAGCGGGGGTTTTCCCGGTCAGTCTCAACACGCTCCCCATCTTTGTACCATTCCACCGTAGGCGTTGGACGGCCCTCTGCCTTACAGTTGAGAGTGGCTGGCTCCCCTTTGGACACAATGAGATCAGAAGGGTGTTCCACAATACGGGGAGGGAAGTCTTCCTGGCGAAGACGAGACCCTAGAGTGGAAGAATGTTGCAAAATTTAAGGTATAGCCTTTACTACAAAATAAGCTATATGCTTGTTGTACATGTTAGCAGAACACAAAAACACCACAACAATGAGCCACAGTGAAATATAACAAATAATCCTTCCACTAAATAAAGAGTGGTGCTAATCAAAACAGCAGCACTTCTAAAGGAATTAGACATGGCACATTATTGTTGATATGTAAGTGCCTTGATTTAGCAATAATCCAGTCTGACAACGTAATTACCACACAAACACATCCCCTCTCATAATACACATCCCTCCTCATAATATGTTTTGCTCTTGTTTAGTAATTGGAACCCCATGAGGCACTGTAAATTAAAAGAAAAAAATGATGACAGGTGAAATCCTCAGGAAGTAATATCTTTGAAAGCACGTCTAGCCTTCAAACATGTATTTATGAGATGTAAGTATTCACAGCTTTTAAGAAAATCTTTTAAGCCAAACTATAATAGGATTATGGCATTATCTGTGGTCCCACCAAACACTGTCATGTAGATTTATTCTACATCACAGTTTATTCTGCTAATTTAAATGTTTAGCATGTTTAACTGTATTAAGACTATACTTCAGTTAAAACTGAAATTAGAGGCAGAAAGACATCTGCCTCTAATTTCTTACTAAGTATACTTATAAATGAGGAGGGAAATGTATATTTAAAAAAAAAAATCTCCACAGTGCTACTGTGGTATTTTCTGCAGCTGCCTGTTCTGAATGCCTATCCCCAGCATAAACCATCACTTTCTCCCCAACCTACTGGAGCATCGTGTGCATTCAGTTGTGTGTATATTTTTATGTACATTTATTTATGATACGTGTTTACCACTGAAGCCAATTTTACCACAGCCTCTGGCATTGTTAAATAAACCAAAATGAAATGAAATGAAATATCTGCAGCCACACCTACACTAGCGCCCACAAAATCACCTCTAATCCATGAAATACTGTGGAGATGTCAGTCATACTGGTCTTTAAAAGAAACTGTGCAAGAATGAGTCCCAGTGAGGCAGAGGACAAAGCAAACCTCCCTAATGAGATCCAGGTACACAACTCCAATGCCTCTGTACATCTTACATTCTATTCATCTCATTCCAACCCCCCATCACACTGAAGCATACACACTAGCCCACCACCAACCAGTCTGTAAACAGACCATTACTCATTTTCTGTCCTCCTTCCCTCCAGTATTTTCTGAATCTGGGGTGGATTCTGCAAGACTGCTACAGGTGTTATTGTTTTCCAGAATGAGTTTAGATCATCTGTGATCCTAACACAAAAGGCACAAGTAAGTGTGCTTAAAGGCGGTGACATTGCACTACAGAAAAGGGAGGACATGTGGCATAAATGGCAGTCTTGCAACTGCTGTTTACCTATTCTATGACTGTAGAAACACTTCTGTTCTTTCCTGCTGTTTCTAACAGCAATTTACACAGTCTTCAGTTGGTCTTGCTTTAATGTACCAATGGCCATGTAAAGCTGATAATCACACTGTGCCAGAGAGTGATGAGCTACTACACTCCCGCTGCAACCAATAAATCCCACACAGACAAGTGTTTACGCAGATAGATAGCACCTTGTGAAATGGGTGAGAATTTGATCTATTGGGTAGTGTGGTACAGTTCTTGTGTTTGTACAAAACTGAATTTTCTGTTTGTTGTTGTTGTTGGGTTTTTTTGGTTTTTTGTAAGCTTTTAGAGGAAAAATTTAGATTATCGGTAGAGTGTAACCCACTACCATACACCAACTGATAAGAACAAAAATGTGATAACTATGCGAGCTTATCATTAAAACTGAAAGATATGCTGACATTTGCATGTTTTGCATCCAAAATACTCCATAATTCATGGGCAGTAGCAGTTTGACTAAATGGATGTGGACAGCTGAGATAAGTCCTCACAATCCCTGAATTTAAAATTTTTTATTACCTATAACAAAATTGTTTCCTTTGTTTCCTTGTCACTATTTCTATCAAATGATTGATCTACCTAATAGGCTACATGTTAATGAATGCAAAATTTGACAAAAGTGGATTTCTACAAACGACAGGTAATTACACATGTAAAAAACGATCCTCAGAATCATTCAGGGACCCCGCAGCAGTTTCTTATTTAACAAGAACACCCTGGCATGGTGCAAATGTAGCCTGAAGGCATGTAACAATGATACAAATCTGTTTAAAGAGATGATTGAAAATGAATGTGCTGAATTTTTAGGCATGGGGCAAGATTTTTGGTACCAGAAGCATTCTGTTGTCTATTTGTATTCTGAATAGTATTGACCATCTGAGCGGTCTTTTACTGCAATCACACGGAGAGTTACAGAGAAAGATATTGGCCAAAATGCAGTCTCAAAACTATTACTATTGTCTGACAATGATTCAGCCTTTTTAGTATCTTTTTAAAATGTACCTGCTGTTGTTAACAGATCAGTACATGTAACAGGAAGGTTAGGTCCAGCTATCTCTTATAGGGATATCAGATGGCTAAGAGCTCAGTCACACTAGAGTAAAACTAGGGCAGCAACCTTCTTGCAACTAGGACAAATCTGTGGTTTCCTGGTGATTGTACTCAGTGACCAATTACAAGTAGCTGCAGTGATCAACTGGTCACCCAGAGGTTGAGCCTCTAGGCAATCACTTTCAATCACAAGGTGATTGCACAGGTTGTCTGGTGGGAGGCAACCTGTCTCCAAACAGTTGTTTTTGGACTCAGACTAACTGCAATCAGATTGTCAAAGGTTTACAAATAATTCCCGTCTAATTTATAAATGCAGACCGATTGCCAAGATGTTGCAATCAATCGCATTCAGTCCTGACAGATGAGTTCAACTCTGCACCATGTCTCTTTGCAGTATGGGACTCAACTCAAGTTGTTGCCAACTGGTTGTATTCTGATTATATTCCTGTGTAAAAGCAAGGTTGCTGAGCAACTGTCGTTCTGCAGTTAAATCACCATCCTGCAGAAGCTACGTCACTATTTGTGGAGGAATTTATGAATTCCTGTTCTGAATCCATGAAGTTCTGGTGGAACTCTGAATGTAAGTAGTAAATGTTAATTTCTGTTTAATGTAAATTTCTGTGTCTATAGACGGCAACACATTTGGAACAACTGGCAACAAATTTGTAATTTTTACTGATTTATCGAAGTCATTCATTGTATTCTCACAAACAGATTGCATGTAATTGCCAACTTGACCCCATTCAATCACAAACTGATAGCAGACTGACTCCATCTTATTGCCATTTTATCGCCATCCTGATGCACCAAAGTCACTTTGAAGATGGCAACTGACTGCAGCTGGTCTCAGATCTGGTCCATGTCTTTGAAGCAACCATTTCAGACACAAGGAGGTTGCAAGTTCACTACATACAATTGCAATAATTTTGATCGTGCTGCTTTCTCCAACCACTGTTTTCTCTAGTGTGACTGTAGCTTGAACTGGAAGCCCTGAAACACTGACTATTGCTTCCAGAGTCTAAATAAAGTGCTTTTGGGTTCCCACAATGTAGTGACATGCGATCAGTAGTGATCAAAACAGAATCAATTGGAAATGTTTTCACCACCAAGAAACTAATTGGGAAGACTGCACGTTACAAAACCAAACACCTATCCCTCATTTTTTTCTTTTGCTTCTGAGATTTCTGCCTACAAAATGATGGTGAATTTAATTGTTACAATGTTGAAGCAATGCTAGTTACTCTATAACACTTGTAGTGTTTTGAGCACTTGCTTGGTAACTATCTGATACCATGTTTATAATCTCACAGTGGCAATGTCAATACAATATTGTTCATCAGGTGTAGCACTTACCATTTCCAACATCTTAGATGAGCATGTATGTTAACATGGTAACATTTATCTATTTATTAATTCATTTATTTATATAGCACCAAATCACAACAACAGTCGCTTCAAGACACTTTATATTGTAAGGTAAAAACCCTACAATAATACAATACAATAATTTACAGCTGTGGTTGATGAAAATAAGGACTAGATCTGATGCACTTGATTAAATATAGCGGAATCACCAAACCATTCAGATGACCCTTATGAGAGAAAGACCAAGGGAACAGTTTACCCTGCCTGGGATAGGGTTACTGGGGCCCCACCCTGGATCCAGGCCTGGGAAGGGTGCTCGAAGGAGAGCACCTGGTGGCCGGGCCTTAGCCCATGGGGCTTGGCCAGGCGCAGCCTCTTTGGGTCACCACACACTGGAGGCACAATAGGGTGCAGTGGTCCTGGTGGACCGATCCCCGGCTATTGAGGCTGGCAACTGGGACATGGAACCTCACCTCTCTGGTGGGGAAAGAGCCTGAGCTACTGTGTGAGGTTGAGAAATATTGGCTAGATATAGTTGGGCTCACCTCAACGCACAGCTTGGGCTCTCGCATCCCCTCAGCTTGCTGGCTGTACGTTGGAGTTTTTCCCAGTGGACGAGTGGGTTGGTTCCCTGCACCTTTGGGCCAGGGAACGGGTCCTGACTGTTGTTTGCGCTTATGCGCCGAATGACAGTTCAGAGTACCCAGTCTTGAAATCACTGGGTGGGGTGCTCGAGGGTGTTCAATCTGATGACTCTGTCATCCTACTGGGAGACTTCAACACTCATGTGGGCAACAACAGTGAGACCTGGAGGGGCGTGATTTGGACAAATGGCCTGCCTGATCTGAACCCAAGTGGCATTCTGTTATTGGACTTCTGTGCAAATCACAGTTTGTCCATAAAAAACACTATGTTTATAAGTGCACGTGGCACCAGGACACCCTAGGTCGCAGGTCAATGATTGATTTTGTAATCACATCATCAGATCTGCAGACGTATGTCTTTGACACTCAGGTGAAGAGAGAAGCTGAGCTGTCAACTGATCGCCACCTGGTGGTGAGTTGGATCAGGTGGCGGGGGAGGATGCTAGACAGACCTGGCACACCTAAATGTATAGTGAGGGTGTGCTTGAAATGCCTGGGAGAGGCCTCGGCCCGCGAGATCTTCACTACCCACCTCCGGCAGAACTTGACTGCATTTGTAGGGAGGCTGAGGACATTGAGCCTCAAAGCGATTCTGGCAGACTGTCCCACCTTAATCCCACTGACATGTCTTCTGTAGAGGAAGCAGAATCTGGAGATGAGGGGGACGACTCGCCCATCACTGGGGGTGAGGTCATTGAGGTAGTTAAACTGGTTAAACAGCTGCCACCTGTAGTTAAACAGCTGCCACCTGTAGTTAAACAGCTTTCTCCATAGGGTGGCTGGCCTCTCCGTTAGAGATAGGGTGAAGAGTGCAATAATTTGAGAGGGGATCAGAGTAGAGCCGAACTCCTCCACATTGAAAGGAACCAGTTGAGGTCGTTTGGGCATCTGACTAGGATGCCTCCTGGGCGCTTTCTGAGTGAGGTGTTCCAGGCATGTCCTAACCGGGGCCCCGTGGTAGATCCAGGACATGCTGGAGAGATTATATCTCTCGGCTGGCCTGGGTGTTCCCCCGGATAACCTGGAGGAGGTGGCTGGGGAGAGGGAGGTCTGGGTTTCTCTGCTTAGGCTGCTGCCCCTGCCCCGGATAAGTGGAAGAAAATGGATGGATGGATGGATGGATGGATGGAATCACTAAACTTCTGAAGATTCATCCCCTGGCCACCATTAACATTAGCACTTAAGTTGTGCACTGAAATTGTTAGAACTCTGAGGAAAAAAAAAAAAAAGTAAATTCGGTAAGTAACTTTTCAGTAGCACAGCCTGTGAAGATAGCAGCACAGAGCAGCTTCTCTAATTCATTATTCTGATCCCACAATTGAAAGTGAAAACAACGTTGCCTGAATGAAGAAGATGCTTAAAGAGCTCTGACTCATTTAGAAAAAGATGTATAGCAATCTTAACCAACACAAAGAAAAGCAAAACACATTCTGTAGCTTTTCAAACCAAATACAAAAAAAGAAAAGGCACTCCCACCAATATAGCTGTGGGCACAATCTGTAAATATTTAATTTGAACGCAATTTTACACACTGTCTAGACATTTAAACCAGTATCAGAACAATACAAACAAGGCAGCCAATGTGGCCTTCGGTCCCTGCTCACAACACACATGCTGTTTTCCTTGTTCTTAATTGTGTTGGGCTGATGCCTGGGGGTCCACAGAAGTCCCTAAGCTCCTTGGCATTACTGAAAGGCAATATCAGCTTGCCACAAGTGGCCCCCAAAAAGACCAGGCTTTATCTGCAAAGGGCCAGCAGCCAGCAGACAATCAGTATTCAAAAACATGCACACAGGTGCACAATGGAGTGCGCACACACACAACAAAGGTCATTTGTAGCACCTATGAACCTACAAATCTTTTTTTTTTTTTTTTGAGTCAGTCATTCCTGAGGCAGTGCTGTTGTCTTGTAGAGATGTCTATGTACTTTTGTTTCAGACAGTGAAGAATAGAGGTGAATAGTGCATCTCTCTGGAGAATCAAATGCAGTAGAAAACCAAACTATGTTGGGATAACAAGGTAGGTATTTTGTATGCTATTCAAATTCTGAATATGTAAGGTAGAAAAAGAGGCAAGAGGGGATATATAATAGGCAGAAAGCAGGAGGAAAAAAATATGTGATAAAGGGGGAAGAGGGGGCTTTAAAATAACAAATCATAAGCACCAAGACTGTAATAACACAATGGGAATGTAACTGAGCACAATGTTGGTGGTCTTAGGTAGCCCACCCCAGTGTCATCTACAGTAGAATAATGTATGGATTTATAGCACATGAAAGGGGAGCATGACAGTTTGGAACCAAGTCAAAGAAATACTGAAAGAAAACATCAAATGGCAGAATCAAATTAGCTTATAATGCTGACACACATGCTAACACATATTTCTGGTCCCTCACTTGGAGTCTTGGGTTACAGTTTTCACCTCTGGTTCACATTCAATCTTAAAATCTTCTTCTTCAGTCTTAAGATTCACTTCTTAGAGAATGTGCATAATTGTTGCTTTGCGGTTTGTCCAAACAAGCAAGTACTAGAAAAGCACTGAGTGTAGGATGCTGGAGACTTAGTGGCTTCCTTTGCTGCTGCTGACAACTGTATGACACAATCCTATAGCTGCCAGCAGCAGCAAGGGCAACACTGACACAGAGTAGCATTGACACCAAGACCACCGGAGTCTCTTGTGGTGGTAAATCTCTGCCTGCAGTACAATGGGATTACCTGTGCTTGAGTGGCAATGCCATTTTGGAAAAGCAGGATTCAGAGACAGCTAATAAAGGCAAGCAGATTTTTTGTGAGGCTTAAGAGTGTGCAATAAGTGGAACAGCTATGTCTTGTTAAGGCAGTCCTTTTGTTTCAGTGTGGAAAAAGTCATTTAGCTTTATTTTATTTTTTTTTTGTGAGCCTTGGGCTAGAACGTGGATCAAAGTCCACACTTTTAATGGAGAGGCAGAGATTTCCAGAAGCTTCTAAGTTCAGTTCTTGTACATCAAATGACAGCGCATGTTTAAACAGACAACTTCTCACGGCAGATTTTAAGGGAAGAGAGTGAAACAAGAGAGATTTAAAGACTAAAAGGGCATTTGAGAGACAGCTATGACAAGTTACACTGAAAGGCAAATAGCCACCATAGCATCAAAGAGCACTACTGGAGTACAAAAAAAACTAACTGAACTAAGTAAATGCTTGAAGATGTTTTGAGTTTTAGTTAGCAGTCAAAAGAGAAAAATGTTATTTTTAAATTGAGCAGCCAGCAAGTGCCACATGAAAGTTGCTACTTCTCCACCTTTGGCCAGACACCTACATCTCAGTTTCAAAAAATAGTGGCTTAAGTGTGACTTCTTGCCCGAATAAGAAATGAGTGCTTTCAGCATTTCCATTCTAAAATACACTTCACAGACCCAGGCAAGACAGCTGACACTCGACTAAGAGCAGCAAGGTATTAGTATGACAAGAGGATGATAGTATGCAAGTGTTTGCTGTGCATCACTGCACCATCTTGAGTATTTTAACCACATCTTAATATACTATAATGTCAGCATAACATCTAAAAAATCCACTCCTCTAAGGCCATGATCTCACTAATGTGGATTCAGCTTTATATCAAAAGGTGCTACAAGAGAGACCAGGGACCTGTTTCATAAAACTGTGTAGTAAAAGGTTACATGCACACAAAAGGCAAAATCCTGCTCAGTGTAATAGCTATTTTAAAAGCAACATATACATGGTCACTATTAATTTTCTCAAATGCTGAATCATAATTATCACAAAAGGGGGAGCTTATAAATGTCATATCTGCCCCTGTTACTTTAAGAATTGATCAGTGTGAATGTCAACTGGGAATATTCATATTATTTAGCTTGTCATTTAAAAACTTGAAAGAAAAAGAAATATGCTTAAACTACCAGTCAAAGATGAGACATTGTGCTAATGCTTTTAAGAAGGTTGAGAATAGATGTGCTATTGTTTAATGGCAGAGTTCTGACAAGAATATTGGCTTTAATAAGGCCACAGAAATACATCATATGAGTGAAAAGTCTCATGAACATTACTTTTTACATTTTAACAATAAAGACATGGTTTTGAGGGAAATATGCTTGTGTGTTTTCTTGCTGAATGTCAGATGAGAAGATCCACCTCTTATGTCTGTTCATTAAAAAGCTACAGCCTGGAGATGGTAAGCTGATCTTAGCTGCTACCTGCCAAGAAATACTCTAGCACATAACCCCCCCATTAAACCACAACTCATTTTTACAGTTCAGGGTTTTTTTTTTTTTTGGGGGGGGGTTACAGTTTCCTGTTTCCAATCTTTATGCTGAGGCAAGCTAACCATGTCATGGCAGTAGCTTCATATTAAAGATGTGAGAGCTGCAACCACATTCTCAGCTAACTCTTGGTAGGAAACGCATTTCCCAAAATGACAAGCAATCTGTGGGAGACACATATTACAAAGATTCACACATACTCACTCATTTGTAAAGTAAAACAGAAAGAAGCAATGGTTGCCAGACATTCCTTCTCAGGCTGTATAAACTACAATTAAGTGGAACAGTTGAACACTGTCATTCATACAAGAATGTAGGAGAAGGAATGCAAGTGTGTTTTTGTGCCTGTGTGTGGCCAGGACAAGGTGTCTACAACCACACTTTGTCTTATATTTTGCTGCAACATTTGATTTTAAATTGCATTTGTACATATTGTTATAATTACTGGGAGGTTATGATCAACTTTGGTTGCATTACTGTAAATTAGGGTTTCTTCCTTCTCTTCCAACAACACAATGCACAGTGAGGCAGTCTCCAGGGAGGAGAGTCAAGGTCATGGACAAGATAACACTTCCCAACTGCAGCACCCAGATGTTCGGGGCAAGATATGAGCTGAGTGGAAATAAGCTTACCACAGGCTTAAAAATTGATTTAACAAGATGCGAACTAAAGGCATTTTCATTATTCATTTATTTTTAAATTATTCTAAGATTAATGTTTAGTGATTACATTCACAATTAACTGAATACCAAATTCGATGGTTTGAAATACTCTTTTTGTACAATCAACCACCATGCCTTGCCTGTCCAATTAATCATTTGCATTAAATAAGGTTATGAAGCTGCTTCTGTGACAGTTGTATGTGTTATATAAGTTGTATATTATTAACATGTATTGGTTTAACATAATTTTTTCTACTAGAGACATACTGATTGACTGGGCAGGGATCAGAATTTGCCAATTTTCAGCATAGTTGGCCTGGACTGGTGACTGGCTGATCAGTC
Source organism: Heterochromis multidens (assembly GCA_015108495.1). Lineage (NCBI taxonomy): Eukaryota > Metazoa > Chordata > Actinopteri > Cichliformes > Cichlidae > Heterochromis > Heterochromis multidens. Next base: position 31,193 of record VUQS01055079.1, on the reverse strand, counting down.
TTACATATATCTGGTTACAAGCTGGTCCGTTACATGCATGCACAGCATGTGCGTAGCAGCGCAGGAAAATAGTTACTCATACACTCACAGCCACACGCTAATATGGCATTAGTGTGTGGCTGCGGCTCTTAGCGAGTTCTTCACTGTGAGTGAAGAAGACACAAAGTTCGCCAAAGTCAACTGCAGGGGAACCACCATGAAAACATTTGTAACAACAAACCTAATGAGAAACTTAACTCACTATCACCCAGCTGCACATGCGCAGTTTGAAGAAGCTGACAAAGGGAAAGTGGCTATAGCTAAGGCTATCTAGAGCTCAGCCATTAGCCTTGGTATGAGCCAATGTATGAGCAGTGAAAAGACCAAAGCAGTTACAAGGAAAATTATAGAGACAAATAGAAAAGAGAAAAGGGTTGATGTCCTTATAAACACTCTGGAAAATGATGTAAGCAACTGACATATAAACCTGTTGCACCTGCTTTTGTTTGGTAACATAAAATATGTCAGATAACGGTGGGCGTACAGCATCTCATTATTGTTGAATTATTTGTATGTCTTTCCAGTAGCAGAATATTTTATTTTAAGAGTCGATATCACAGGGACAGCTCAGGCTGAGTGGTTTGGAGACAAAGTTAGAGAGGCAAGGTTAAGATGGTTTGCACATGTGCAGAGGAGGGACAGTGGATGTACTGGACAAAGGAAGTTGAAGATGGAGGTGCTAGGGAGGACAAAAAGAGGAACCTCAGAGGAGGTTCATGGATGTAGTAAAGGAGGACATGCAGAGGGTTGGTGTGACAGAGAAGGATGCTAGAGACAGGTTAAAATGAAAGCAGATGATCTGCTGTAGCAATCCCTAAAGGGAGCAGTCAAAAGAAGAAGTAGTTGTTTAAGTGATAGTATTATTTTTTTTATTTTTGTATATGCTGTCCATTATAGTTCCTACAAAGAAATCGAAATTTGTAAAACCTGGTATCAGCAGGTCACACTTAGAAATCAAAAGTCTGAATCAGCCTAGAAAATTGCAACTGGTGGATCTCTGTTTTTGTTTTGTTTTTTTAACAGTGCCATAATATACCAGTCCAGCAGAGCATAAAATAAATAAATAACTACAATTAAAAAATGTTAGTGCAATCTATTTAAGTTTTGAGTGTGCAAACAAAAAAAAAAAAAATATTGGCTGATCACCAAATATCAGTATCAGTCTTATAAATCCAATATTGATCACACTCTAATATTAGATATGTGTGTGTGCGTGTGTGTGTGTTGGGGGGCAGTGCAGTGAAAAGGATTTACCCCCTTCCTGATTTCTTTTTTTTTTTTTGCATATTTATCACACTTGTGTTTCAGATCAAACAAATTTTAATATTAGACAAAGATAACCTGAGTAAATACAAAATGCAGTTTTTAAATGATGATTTCATTTATTAAGGGGAAAAAAAACTATCCAAACCTACCTGGCCCTGTGT
>VUQS01055079.1:0-14445 GCA_015108495.1 Heterochromis multidens | reverse complement strand
TTATAAAAAAAAAAATTAATAAAAACAAAAAATAAAAAAAAAAAAAAAAGGATTATTTTGAACTGTGAATCATGCAAAGCCACTTTAGCAGAGTCCAAAAAACAAGAATATAATGGAGTTGGAAATGAGCATAATAGATGTCCCTCAATTTCTGCAATAAAAAGCATGTGTTTGAAAATTCCTCCACATATCTGACTGAAATTAGTAACAAAAGAAAAGAAACAATAATTATGCATTTAGGAAAATGCGACCATCCCAGCCTACTCTCATGCCACAGAAGTAGTAGTCTTCAGTAGCTTCTGCTCTGTTAAGTCACATTTAGATTGAACAAAGTTTACTTGCTCAGCCCTCCCTGCCCTCTCACCTCAAATCCTTTAATTGCCCATTGTGGACCTCTGGTGGCTCTCTTGAATGCATTCAGCTCTCTATGCCAAGACATCACAGTTGGTAAACAACCAGTAAAATATGGGAAATTACAGTCTCACTATGAGCTCTCGTCTACCTTCGTAAAACATGCACTCTATTGCTTTCATTGTAAACACGTTTCATTCTCTGCCGCCTTCATGTATTTTCTTCTTTTCTAAAGTGTTTATAAAGTATTCATAATGATTTTATAAAAATAAATATTTGTACAGTTGTGCCATTCTTTTTGCTCTTTCCTCTAATATTCATTTTTAATTATTTGCTGCACATATTGCATTTTCCTTCTTATTTTCCCAAAGGGGACTCTGTTTGCCCACATTTTTTATTCATTTCTTGCACGTAAATATTATCCCTGCAATATGACTCCCTGGCAGCCCAGTTGGCTGAGACGATAAGCAATAGTAGGTCAGTGATTGTATTGCGGGACATATCGTTTGGTGATGTAATAACTGCATCATTAGTCTCAATTCATTGCATTAATATGAATATATTGGCTGCAATCACAGTAGAGCTAAAGTACCTAAAAGAAAAAAGAGAAAAGAACAGAGGTTCACCAGTGGATCTTTTGTTTCATGCATGTGTGGCCTCAGCATAACACCAGGTGTAGTGTACGCAGCTAAATGCAGAGTTTGTGAATTATGTTTCACCACCCAAAGCACCAATATTTCCAGGAACAGATGGTGTAAAAGAAAAAAAAAATCAACACAAAGATATGCACATCTTCACGACAACCCAGCGCATAAAATGGCAAGGAATTCAAGGAGAGTGTGCCAAGTACTGAGACCTAATTTTATTTATTTATTTCACGCCGGAGTGGCGATCCAGTTGGTTCTCATCCAAGGGAGAAAATATCTCCAATAAGCACAAAGCCAAATCCCCCAAAAAAATATTTACGAAAAAATAAATAATTTGGAATCTCCTCTGAGCAACAAACTTGGCCTCAATCATCTGTTAGGCACTGTTAACTGTTTTTATCCACTAAAAATGTGGACAGGTTTTAAAATCTGTTACACAAAAAAGAAGTCTCTCATGATTTGTGTGCACATACCAGTAGTGTATGTGACAAATCACTGCCATTAGTTGTTCCTTTCACATATTTTACCCATTACTAGCTGTAATTTCCATGCTGATTCACCACTCTCTACTCCTCATCTGACAGCTTGTTGGCTTTTTCATGTCTTGTTTGTATCACATTTGTCAAATGCCTTTCACTACAGTTGCTCAGGGTCATGCAAAGTACTGAGGCAAAATGAAAAGCAGCTCTCGCCTTCGCCTTTAACAACACAGTCAGAAAAGCTGATGCAACAGCCATGCCTTCTGTTTTTCTCGGTCTCCCTCCAAACTGGCAAACTGGCAGCCGCCCGGATGGTCTTATCATTCATTAAGGCTTGGATATGCTTTCAACTTTGCACCATCTCACAGTCTTTTTTTTTTTTTTTTTTTTTTTTTTTTCTTTTTTCCTGCTGGTCTACTAAGATTTTAAATGTGAGAAAAGGCTCAAGAATTCCACTTTTAGCAATTAGTCCCACATAAACTAACAGTGGAAGCTCCTCTTTTGATTTCATAATAGAAAAAGAAAACATCTTCATGGTGCCCAGTAAAGATTAGAAAAAACACACACACAATTATTGTGGCATGTCATTTTCTTCTTTGTGTTAACTTTGCTCCAGAGTCTAGGAAGAGTGCTCAGCATATAAATCAGTTTTTTTGTTGGTTTTTTGGTTTTTTTGTCATCTTCAGAAACCACAGAGGCTGCAGAGGCAGAAGAACACTTATATGTTTAGCTTTGTTCTACCACTGTATTCCCCCATGTCAAAGCCCTTACCATAAAATGTCAGAGCAAAGGGATAGAGGATTGAACTGTGTTGGCTTTGGACACAGAACTTGCGGTCGACAGCTGCTGAACTGGCATTAAATGGTATTAGAGTCTTTGTCAGCAAAAGGAAATGTGGTATTCTTCCTGGGAAATTGGTTCAAAATTGTATCTTTTAAAGGACAAATACAGAATCAGCAGAACCACCACTTCACCGACAGCTTTGTTGAAGCTTATTTCAGACACTTCTTTGAAGCCATTTTGCAAGACAAAACTAAGGCAAAAGCAAACAGCTTAGTTGAACCAATATTGGCAATACTGGATGCAATGACAAAAAACAACAAAAAAACATGCAGACTAGTAACATGCAAGTTGCCTAAAACCAAAATAACCCAAGCATTCTGTACACTGTAGTAAGAGCAACATGATGCTTTACACAAGACTTTAAGATTTTCTGTTTAATATCAGCTAATGCATGGATCATACCTTTATATCCTAGGCTGTTGCCTTGTTCGAGTTCCAGTTCAGATGCAGGTGACTGGGTGATGACCTCGTGGTTTCCTCTGTGTTTGTCTGTATGGGAAAAACAACAGCAAGTTTTTTTTTTGTTTGTTTTGTTTATTATTACAGTATTTTTTAGCCTACATTTAACCACAAAATTTAACCACAAACAGTGGTTAACAGTGGTAAACTAAACTGAAAATTGTTGCAGAATGGTTGTGCACACCATGGGATAACTTTTTTTGTTTTTAAACTGCCCAGATAAATTTAAATCATCTCTCAGTATCTTAAAAACAACTTATTTTCAACAAAGCAGTTTTGTAACTTCATTTGACATTTTAGAAAAGGACTTAATTATATTCAAATGATGACTTGGCTAGTTGGAGTTAATAAATAGATTAAGTTAAAGAGGTATTTCCCAGTAGATAAATAAATGTTGCTTTGAAAGCACATTTTATAAATGCCAACCATGTGAAGTGTATTCAAATTTATCCTGCAGTAGCAGAAAGAAGTGTACAAGACATCCTAATGTCTTAGTCACAAGAGGAATGTGATCTTTTATGTGTAAGCAGAAACTAAATCTAATGCAACATCAGTTAGGACATATAAAATTTAGCATAGCATCCAGTAAAACCTTTGAGTAATTTACTGAAAATTTTACATCTATTATGACCAAAAACTGAGAAAGATACAACATACATTTCTCAAAATGTTTAACATACATCTCTGTGTTTGCATTAATGTGACCTGTCAATCTATTTATACATCAAATGCTCACATAGATTAACCTCAAAGTTTCCATTAGTTTCCCCCAAGATTGGGACAATGGTTAGGTGTATGGTGTGGGTGCAACATACTGTAAAGTTGCAGATATTTTCTAAAAATCTACCACTAGAGGGTGCCACTACCTAATCAATACAGCAGAGTTAAGCCCAAGAAGAAGCAACAGTGTTTAACAGTTTTTAAAATAATGCCCATAAATGTCAATATTTCAGAAGTGCTCATACACAAAAATGTGTTTAAATATTAAACAAGGTAAGATTTTGTCACTTGAAACCTAAAAAAAAAGAACAGAAATGAATCAAATAAATAAAGTTGGTACACATCAAGCAAAATTACTGACTAATTCAAATCTATTTAACCTGAAACAATTGAAGGTAGAAGAAAATCGCACTTAAAGACAACTCAAAGTGTATGTAATTATAATCACTGTCTGCAATTACAACAAAAGTTTGCATGCACAAAGCAGCAGCAGAAAACATGCAAGAGATCCCTGCTTTTATGTTTTCAGCCGCATAAGAGACAAACATAAATGCACCTACAGGAGGTGAAGTTCAAGATAGTCAATCAAGATAGTCCTTTCTAATATATTATTCTTCATCATTCTCACATATGAGATTCTCACCTGATAAAATGTCCATGCTACAGCCCTGCTGCAGGTGGTTCATACAAAGCAGGCCAATGAGAATGGATATTTGAATGACCAGCATAGTCCCAAAAGGTAAAGTGGGTCTTCAGGAAGACCTCAAAACAGAAGCTAGGACAAAGAGACAGGGGAAAGTACTGTTATTACATTACATATAATGAGCCAAAAACTGGGGCATGTTTAGAAATAAATTGCTCAGTAAACATATGGTTTCATGTGTGTATTATTGCTATTTTCATTGCACACAAAAAAATTCAGGACATTGTTACCACAGATATTCTTATTACAGTTCCAAAGTGAAACCATTCCTTTTACAGCATCTACCCTGCTGGCTAGTTTGTGCATTCATGTCTTTGTGTAAAATTCTACAATAAAGAAGAGGCAGACAGATGGAGTTTCCTCTGAAATGCATCCAGAATACAGACAAACTTTGGGTCTGCCTATTTCAGTCTGATCCAGTCCAACGTTAGCAAGTGAATGCAGATTGCTGGGGTGTCTGTGCTGAATTTCCTTTCAACCCCCAATACACAAGTGAGACTCTAAATCTTAAAGATGCTTTCTATCTGTTTTGTGGAAAACTGAGTAGGAGTGCGCTTTGTGCTGAAGTGCTCCATCAAAATTTCATGCGCTCATACATATTCCAAGTCAAACACCGTAGAAACATGGTCACGTTTACCTGCTGCAAAGCCCATCCTAATGCTGCAAATACACATTTTTCACACACAAAGCAAGATGAAACAAACCATTACTCTCAAGTGAGTGTGGTGATGAGACACAGTGACAGCTCCAGGCAAGGAAAAAAAAGAAATCAGTTCTACTGATCAGCCATCTGTGGTACAAACAGCAACTCTTCCTAGCTGTCTGATGGACAGCCAGATTCCTGGGATGTCTTGGCACCCTGTGGCCATCAACTCCATGCACCACTTTAATTGTTCTGAGAATTACGCACCAACAGCCAACACTGCAAATGTGCCAAAACTTGAATGAAACATGAATATTCTATACACATAGCAATGAAAATATATGATTTGCTTTTTGTGTAATGTGGGAGATTTACAGTACTGTACGAGATTAAAGTTCTGGGTTTGTTTTTGTCATTTTCACAATGTGTGAGTGGAAGAGATTCATGAATAAATGAAGTTGTGAATTTAAAATTGGACTTGTTTAATTTAGATATCTACAAGTGGGCTATTTTGTCTTAGAACCCAGGAAAACAAAAAAAGCTGGACTATTTGCTGGAATTTTTGAAGATTATAATTGTTTATTTAAATAATTGATTGTGCTTCTGTTCCAGTCAATCTGTAGATGTGACAGTTGAAATATATAAAAAGGTATGTGAATTAATTACACCAGACTATAATATCTCAATGACTGATAGACTGTCTGTACAATCCTTCCTTGTTAGAAGGTTTGTAGAGACATTCACAGTAACCAGAGCATGAATCCAAATGACTTTGGTAACTGCCTAACTTTTATGCTAGTACCAAAATGAGGTTGGCATTTTTGATCTCAGAGAAAAGATCAAGTGGGCCGCCATGTATCTTTTCTGCGGATGAACAGTGGAACAGATTAACTAACATTTCATATAGACTACTGCCACTGACTCACCAGTGGATGGTTGAATTTGTCATTTATCCAGAAACAAATCTCAATGTGAACAGGACTGGCACAACATTTGGCATAGCTATTCACATAGAGTGGGCAGCACGGTAGTTAGCACTGTTGCCTTACAGCAAGAAGGTCCTGAGTTTGAATCCACCATCTGGCTGGGGCATTTCTGTGTGGAGTTTACATGTTCTCCCTGTGTCTGTGTGGGCTCTCTCCAGGTACTCTGGCTTCCTCCCAAAGACTTGCAGTTAGTGGGGTTAGGTTAACTGGTGATTCCAAATTGGCCATAGGTGTGAATGGTTGTCTGTCTCTCTGTTTTAGCCCTGCAGCAGACTGGCGACCTGTCCAGGGTATACCCTATGGTAGCTGGGATAGGGTCCGGCAACCCTGAATTGGATGGGGGAAGAAAATGGATATTCACACAGTCTGGGGATCCTGTGACTTTTCCTCTGAGCACCATCATGCAGTTGACATCTGTGATTTTTAAATTTTTTAACAACAGTTGGTGGTACCTTAGGATCTCATCTAGCATGCAACACCATGGAGTAAAAATTTACTTAACACACTGATTTAGTTATGGACCAAAGGCTTGCAAAAAGAGATGTGTGTAAGCCTCAGCTCTACATTGTTTAATGCTAATTTGCAAATGTGTTACCAAGTTAAACTAAGATGAAGCATGAAACATGTAAACAATAATGATGAAGCTCAAAACATCTCTGTTCCAATGAACTATATCAAAAACTGCTAGTTTTCTATAATGTTTATGTTTTCTTTCATCCAGTTAAAGGTTATTCATAGAGTATTGCAAGAGACTGTGGGCTTGACATATTTACAGGTGCTTCAAAACTATCTCGCTGTGACGGGTACAGTGTTTACAATATTCTGCAAATCTAGTAAAGATGCTAATGTTTCAAAAACCATGAGCCAGAAAAAATCATATTTCATAGAAATGAAATATGAAATATGAATACCATTCATATTGAAATCTACCACTAAGATAATGAGCAAGGAAGATTTCTGCAGTGTGCTGAATATTAAATGTGGGTAGTAATAATGACATTGCACTGTTTAGTTTAATCTAACATCTGTTGGAGAATACTAAAGGGAATGGTTGATGGTGGATATATAAATCAAAATGTAATTTTAAAATATGCCAGCGGAAGAACAATATGAATCAAACAGAAAAGGCATATAGGGGCATGCATAATATGCTGATAACTCCATAGGAAAAAAATATCACACCAACAAATCTACAGTAAAAGCTAAAACAAAAAGACTAAGAGTAGAGAAGTTGCATTATGTACAGATCAAGAGTATCTATAATCAGCATTGTAGCACAGTTCTATTGTATTGAGAAGCATTTCCATAAGTTGCATTATACTTTGTGTTATACTGGTTTCCCTGTCTGGACACAGGTCCACTCACAGCCAACACTTGCAGAGTTGCCCTTGCTGAAAGACAGTATCTATTAGACTCATCTGCACAGGCTTTGAGCTAATGGGAAAAGAGCACAGTCCACAGGAGATGGAACTGCTGATGTCCCCTTCCGTTTTCTGTCTATTGGGAAATAATCACAGCTCACCATCTAACATATTGTCAATAAGATGCTGCAGACTAGAACTCCCCCTATATCAGAGCAGAGAGATCGAATACTGTAGAGTGCACTGGACCATGAACAGAATCACTTTTCGACACCCCCACATACACACATGCTCCCATCTTTTCAACCTCCAAAATTTAATCCCACGTACTCATGGAGACAGACATGTGCAGTCCAATATGCTGCCAAGTGTACCATGTCAAAAGGCGCAGTGTAGACACTTAGATACATAGGAAGTCTGTCAAGAAACATATTTACTATGGATACAAATTTCAACGAAAGCAGGCATATTCAATGCACCTTGCAGGAATAGAGTGCATATGATTAATAAGTGCTTGAGGTATTTTATGACTACAAATGTAATATTGCATGGGAAATTTTTACATGCTTAACACCAAGCATATTTAAATCTCAATACATACTGTGCACAAGTTGTGATGGTTGATGAGGACTTCTCTAGTGCAACAGCTCCGGGGTGCTAACTGAAAGCAGGGGGCACCACCAGGAAGTATGATTCACTGACAGTTTTGGAGTCTAAATCAAGGCCACAGTGGGTGGCATGTAAAGGAAGAGGCTTACACTATTGAGAAAGACAGGCTCAGATATTTGATGTACACACAACACACATCCCACCTGCATATATTACTGTCACTCAGGTAAAGTCATACATCACATACTTTTACATTATACAAGGCTTACTGTCTTCTCGGGGAAAAACTAAGGAGTTCTGGGGAGTTCTTATCAACACCTGGCAGTTATCAGTGACATATTGCTGTGTCTTTTGGGGAAATGGATGGTAGGGAGACAAATACAAGCTTTCATCACTGCCACCATAATGCATTACGGGAGCTATCAGAGCAAGACAAAGGATATTAAAAGTATGAGAGGATATGTCTAAGCTCTGTCAGGGTTCATAGTAACAAGTCACAGTCAGCTGAGTAGGCACTGTGGAGCAGGAACCAAAGCAAGAGGGATAATAGATGATCCCGCGGAGCAGCCACAAAGGGCATGACCCCAGAGGATGAATGACCCTGCATGTCAGGATCAAGAGTTTTCATAGCTGAAGATGCTTTTGGCTTCTGTCTTTAAATTTGTATGGAATATACAGTGTTTTTGTGTTTGTGTATTTGTAGCAGTAAACATGTAATCAAGAATGTAGATTTTATCAAGAAAACAGCAAATAAATTGCAAAACGGCAACAAGTCTACTGCAGCAAACTATGGTTTTATCTGTACTTTTTACAGCCCAAGCACAGCCTAAGGCATTGTCGGGTCAAGAGATTTCAAGGGAAATACATATTCTAATTCCACTCAATGTGACAATTATTCATTTTCAGTGGATAGTGATATAGCATGCTCATCATACTTCCACACTGCTTACCTGGCCTGGAAAGTCATTTAAAAGCTACTTCAGGGCTTTTTTTTTTTTTCTTTCTGAGTTAATACAGGCAAATAAACTAAAACTGACAGATTAAGAGGAGCCATAAAGCATGAGTTTGAATTATTTTGAATGTAATTCTAGCATTTTTAAATTGCACATATTTACAGCCAGAACCACCAAAGGATTTTCAGAACTAGAAGCCAGAGGGGTTCTTTTAAAGGTTTATTATATCAATTTAATATATACAGGGAATATTTTGTTTTGACACCATTCATGTCAATTAGGATTACAGTATAGACTAGCATTTTATTATTTTTATTATAATAACTAATAATAAAAAAGTGGAAAATTATGATTCAGCTATTATTTAACATTTGAACACTAGGTACGGTGCAAATTCTAGAATCCTTCTATTAAAAGATTAGTTACTAATAATCAGAATATATTTAAAGAAATGTTTTTAAAAAAAGGTTAAGGTTTAAAGGTACACTATAGCATTACTGCTTACATGAACAACTTTGAGCACTATAGCACGTGGACAGTGTCTGTGCATGTAGGTCTAAATAAATTGGAAAAGGATTCAGTTCCCTTTGAAGCCACCTATGCCAAAAACCCTGCACTTACAGCAGTGATATTACTAAGCAATCAGGAATATGAATGAGTAAAACTTTACAACTTACCCCTCCAGGTTATTCCTCAAGTATTACTGTTCCATTTTCTCTGGTAAATCCAAATCTCTGTCACTGTGTGTTGTTGAGGCATGCGAGTAGCCCACAATGAAAGCAGAAAGAGAAAGAAAAAAGAGGGTACATTGTAGACCTGTGTAAAAAAAAAAAAACAGAAAAAAGGTGGTGGTGGGAGTTAAAAGAGGGAGCCTATGCTGGAGGAAGAGCCTAAATAATCCATCTGTGATCTAGGAGACGCTATCAGATGGGGTGAATACAAATCACAGACCTACCTCTGCAGCAACCTAGGTCCAATATCCTCAGGGTCCTAAGGCTACACTCTAACAGTTTACTCTTACAGATGAGGACTGACACATTAAGCTCACACATTCAAGGACATTATAAAATGTTAAACGTCAACATAATGTTTTTTTGTCTTGTTTTTTTAGGTTATTAAAAAGACAGGGAAATACATTTTTGTGTTCAGGAATACCAGTGTCTTAATGTGCACTAAATTTTGAATGAATGTGCATTTTAATTTTTTTTAGAGCATCTATACTCAACACTACCCTGTCATTTCTTACAAAACCATTTTATTGCAACTGTTTATGTAAAGCAAAATGCTCTGTCATCATCCATGGTTTGACACAATTTGGAAATCAGTGCATATATATATATACATATATAGCTGTCCAAATACAGCAGCAGAGTTCAAGATACCTGCAGAAACGAATAGAGAACCATGGTGTGTTGTTGCAATAAGGGGAAACATCCTTGCTTTGTGGCTCACAAACTGCACAAAAGTATCCCACAGGGTCCACGTTTACCTGCAGCAAAACCAGCCTGCCTCTCTCGCTGGTGCTCTCAGTGAGTGAAATTGAAATGCTTTTTATCCGTTTAATTTTTCTTCTTTCTCATTCCTATTCAGCTATACACAGTGGGTGTGCTGGAACCTAGGGATGCATAGGTCACAAGGCAGGAAAACGCCCAATTCATCATAGAGATAACAAAGACAAACACATTCGCACCTACAGAAATTTTAGAGGTTTTGAGTCCACCTGACTTGCATGACTATTAAGCTCTGCCCTTTTCTATTGTCTCCCACAATATACTTCTATGTGTGCTTTTCATCAACACATTACCTGTGCAGCAACAGCAGCTGAGTTTATTTTATTTTACTGAAGGCAATGTCCACAGATGAATGCATCTTCCTGTGTGAAATTATGTGTTTAACAAAAGGAATTGATCAGCAGCATTGGTCACCAGCTATTTAGTCAATCCAATATACCATACAGGATTCAGGAGAACCCATCACACTTACTTTGTTTAGGCATCCTTTTATATTACATTTGAGGCATCTCCAGTTTGAAACATCTTCTTTTAAGTGACAATAAGAGGAGGACTTAAGGCAAGCCTAAGACCTGTGCAATGCAGTGTAGATTCAAGTACAAATCACATATGATAACAGCTTTTGAGTATTCTTACTGAAAAAAAAGATGGGGAACTGTACATAGTCTGATGCTGCAATGGAGGAGCATTGTGGCATGTGACCCAAAACCTTTTTCTTTTCAACTGCATTCTTATCATCAGCCCTCTTATCGAAATCCTTCATCTAACTCAGCAGTGCAGTTTTGAATTAACCTCAAGTCAATATCACAGTCATCGATCTAATAGGAGCAGACCTGTGAGTGTGACAGTGGAAAGATAATCAAAAGGAAACATGGCCGTATCTGGCAAGAATCCTGCTTCAGTGATTAGAATGACCAAGTTGCTTGCAGCTTGAACCTGGGGTGAAGTCGACAAAAGACAGACATTATGGAACAAAATTAATTTTGTTTTGAAGGATGCAGGCATATATTTGTTATGAAGCAAATGACTATCACATAGGCTGATGAAAATGAACACAATCTGCTGTTTTAGCTCCTTGTCACCTTTGAGATATGCACAATTTTTATGTTTGTTTTTGATTGAACTCTTTGTCATGAACTGTTTTTACATACCGGAACTTGAACCTTTCTAGACATTATCTGACAGAGCTGCATGTGCAGATGCAAATGTTTAATGCAGTCAGATCAGACATTAAATCATCTTTAACCTGCCAGCTCCCTGGTCCAAAGTCTGTGTGATGTCCAATTATACCTATGTGAGAGGGGGTGCTCATCAAACCAACTCATAAACCAAATGCAGTATCTTGTAGTAATGAGTAAAGGCAAGTTCAGACAAAGTCCAAGCCTGACTCTTGTGACATTTCCTGGAGTTTTTGTGTGAAAATAGCTGTAGTTACACTAATAACTTTGAACAGAAAACAATGCATTATCCCATCCAACTCTGGATGAGGAAAAACACTGTGTTATGGATGATATTCTGTGACTAGTAAGACTTGCATTTTGCGGGATCTAATTTATTTATTTAAAGCAATTATTAAATGAATAGAAGCTAATGGAAATGCAAATGAAATCTGCATCTGCATTAGCTGTGTGGTGGTGCACTTCATTAGCATTTGCAGAAATTTGCACAAATGAAATGCACCACCACATATTTCTCAGAGCAAAAACGAAACCACCTGGAATCTCAAATATATTTAAATTCTAAATATCAAGTTCCATAAGGTTAGTCACACAGTAACGATGAAGCTACTGTATGATGGGCTTAAGAAACATGTTGACACTTGGTCCCAGCCTTTTTGTCCTCTTTCATTGTTGATCATTGTTTTTATTTTCGTCATTGTGTTTTTTTCTTCATTGTGAACATGTTACATAGACAAATGGCCAACACTGAGGTCTAGTGATGTCTACGTTATCATTTATTTACCTTGGACAACTTGTACTTATACTACACAATGATGAGTAAATACATTTCTTCAGTAAGATTGCTCACATACTTTCATATTCAGTTTAAATGTGATTTGCTCACATCAAATAATGACCAATGACTATATTAGCATACATTTATATGATAATATTTGAGTCCTTTTTCCTTTACCCTCTTTGGTTGGGCTGACTGACACTTTGGTATCTACACTGTGCAAAAACCACAAGAAAAAAAAAGCTATTTTTATGGATGGGCTATTATACAAGAGCTGCATAGGGAATCTGTGAGAATGCAATCCAGGTGTCACTGCCCCTTGGTAATCTCTCTCGTCTTCAGGAATTCATTTTCTCAGCAGCTTCACTTGAAAATGACATTCTGACACCATTTACATGGAAATCACTTTGCCTCTTCATCTGTAATAGTGGTCTGTGTGCAGACAGGACCTCTCTGAGGGCTGGACTATTAATGGACATAAACAAGGAAGGAAGGAAGAAAGAAAGAAAGAAAGAAAGAAAGAAAGAAAGAAAGAAAGAAAGAAAGAAGAAAAAAGAAAAAGAAAGAAAGAAAGAAAGAAAGAAAGAGACTTGGTGCATACTAAAACATGGGTTTTTCGGGGCTAAAGTCAAGGTCAAAGCTTAAGATATTAAGGGATAAAGCAGCAGTGGAGACTCTGAGGGAAAGCATAATGTGGGAAATTCCTTTTTCTCCACTTAAAACTGTATCCCTCCACCCCCTTTCTCACACACACACACACACACACACACACACACACATGAAAAAGAGATATAAAGATTTTCCCCTAAAGCAGACACATCCACCACGAAAGCTCACATCTAAGTAGTTGTTGAGAATGCATATAGTGTATGTTTCAGTGCCTTGTTAGGTTGCAGTAAGACACTTTTTTTTTTTCTTTCTTGTTAATATCAAATATTTCTCTATTGCGGCTATCACAAACCAAACCAAAATTTGAAACTTTCTGAAATTCCACAAAGACCTGTGGTGGAGTGGAATAGGAATAAAACATCTGACACATCTTTTAAGCTCCAGAAAGCCACAAAGGCAACCTATTGTATGCTTCTCCATGCTTGCTGCAAAACTGCAGTATACATGCACAGTGGCACCTGTGACCTCAAACATAAATGCATGCTTAGACATGCACATTATCAGGTAAACATGCACTACAGCCAGCTTCATAGATGAAATTACCAAATCAGGAATACATGTGTATTTGGTTTACTTGTAGTGAGACAGTGAATGTGGAAGCATCTTTCATTTGAATACAATAAAACAATGATAAAGTTCTACTGTGTCACATATGATCACTTTAAATACGTTCTTTTCTTATATTAAATGAATGTACACATTATATGCTTTGAATATCTTTTAAAATGAGAGAAACGGTTAAAAAAAGAACGTTTATTTGACTGGATTAACACTGCCTCCACCTGGCATTACTGTAACACTACTCGAAGAGCTTGTGAAGCCACCCCAGCTTTGGAGTGAGAAGACCTAAACTTAGCACACTATTTCATGTGGTGTGTTTTTATGAAATCTGTGGTTTTATTTTACAACATGATCAATCTCCATTGCCAGGAAAGACTAAGTGCTAAGCAGGAAATGAACATTATGTCAGTAAATGTACTACAAATGACCAAAATGATGACACTGTAAGCAATAAGTTTGCTTTAAAAAGCTTTTTACAGCATATGTTTTATTACCCAAGCAATTATATATATATATATAAAAAAAAAAAAATTCCCCACTCGCCCTCGCGAGCAGTCTTTATCCTTTAAGCTCGGGTCCTCTACCAGAGGCCTGGGAGCTTGAGGGTCCTGCGCACTATCTTTGCTGTTCCTAGGACTGTGCTCTTCTGGACAGAGATCTCGGATGTTGTTCCTGGGATCTGCTGGAGCCACTCACCCAGTTTGGGGGTTACTGCCCCGAGTGCTCCGATTACCTTCACCCTCCACATCTTCTCCAGCTCCTCTCTCAGCCCTTGGTATTTCTCGAGCTTCTCGTGTTCCTTCTTCCTGATGTTGCTATCACTTGGTATAGCTACATCTATCACTACAGCCTTCTTCCTCTGCTTGTCCACCACTACTATGTCCGGTTGGTTAGCCATCACCAGTTTGTCTGTCTGTATCTGGAAGTCCCACAGGATCTTAGCTTGGGCATTCTGGACGACCCTGGGGGGCGTATCCCACTTAGACCTTGGGAC
>VUQS01055077.1:24341-40109 GCA_015108495.1 Heterochromis multidens | reverse complement strand
CATACCACAGGTTATACCCAGGGGAAGCTACACCCTGTTTATGTATCTTCGGTAAACCATACCGACTTGGTGTAGCTTCCCCTGGGTATAACCTGTGGTATGAGGTCCGGTCAATAGCGTTGTCCTGCTCTAACTGCTTCAGACAATCTATCACCTTCTTCCTGTAACCACTACCTGGATCTCGTTTCAGGGGCTCATAAGTGTTTTTGTCACTGAGTAGTGACAAGATCTTCTCATGATAGTCTGTCTGGTTTAGCAAAATCATGCACCTACCCTTGTCTGCCGGAAG
The DNA here is from genome assembly GCA_015108495.1 of Heterochromis multidens. NCBI lineage: Eukaryota > Metazoa > Chordata > Actinopteri > Cichliformes > Cichlidae > Heterochromis > Heterochromis multidens. The sequence continues at coordinate 39,820 of VUQS01055077.1, read as the reverse complement.
GATGATGATGTTGTTGTCCTTACTAAGCGACGTGAGTGCCTTCCTCTCCTCCATGCTGATGTTGGATGCTGGGGGTTTAGCATTGTCCGCAGTTGCTCTGCTTCCACATCTGCAATGTTGTTTCAGATTGCAGATTCTGTGGCTGTGATCAGTTCCACTAGCGGGATTTGTCTCGGTGTCACCGCAAAATTCAACCCTTTTGCAAGGATGTTTTTCTCTGGTTGAGTGAGTTGTCTGTCAGACAGCTTTTTCACCCACTTGTCCACATCCTCCGTGTAACGTTTCTCCCACTAAAAAACACTACGTCCAGATGAACAGATTCAGCTTTTTGGGATTCTTTTATCTGGATTATGGAGAATGCATCAAGAGAAGTTTTATTATTGTTTGTTTAGTATGACTTGTTTTGTCGTATCTTTTTGCGCTTTCATAATACAAAGAACATTTCATTTTGTTGCTGTATAGATACCTGCTGTTGGTCCTGTCATGTTCCTACAGAGTGACTCTACTTTGCTTTAGCTCCTGTACTGTGGTGAGTATTATTCAGATCTTTAAGTTTGATTAATTTCTGTATTTCACTGACCGTTTCTAGAAAATTAAAGAGAATTTTAAGATAAATCTTTGTAATTATCAATAATATTCTAAAGTCTAATACATAATTAATGCTTGGCATTGATATGTATGTATGTGAATGTTTCTCTATTCAAAGCTTTTGAAGTCTGGTTTGCTTTGACTGATCTACGTAGGATCTCAGTGTTTGGTAAGTATAACTCAAAAGACTTCATTCTTTTCATTAAATTAATTTAAATTTTATTCTTGACATTTTGATGAGCTGCCTTAGATATTATGGACACCTGAAATAAAATTACTCCTGTTTACAAAAACAACAGAATTATATGTAAACATTTGATTTTTAAATTCATATGTGTCTGTATATCTCGTGTAAAGAATCACCTTATTTCTTTAATGCTTCACCAACAGGCTGGATGTCTGTTTATATCAGTTAAGAAAGAAATGTGCTAAATGCTGTTCCTCTCTGTGGTGAAGATGAAATGGCTTGAAGACTAATGCATAATTTTGATTTTTACAGAGCTCTGATATTCCCCCTATGAAATGCAGTTATTGGTCTCTACTTTGCTTTGACTGTTGTTGCAAAGACTCTGTAATATTGGTGAGTACTTAAACTGTATTTACTTCAGATGTTTAAGGCATACTTTTGGTGTTTTCAAAAATGCTGTGTATGATGATGATGTGGCAAATGTATTTATTTTTTCTCTCCCCCTCATCAGCAGATAGATAAAAATACAGTAAAGAAACAACGTGTCCCTAAAACGATATGAAATATATGCAACAATCTTTTTTAAGACAAATCTTTTTCAATCTTTTAAACAGATGGAGACATGCAGTGGCGCCTGCAGAGTGATCCTGGAAGAAATCAGCGGTCAAAGACTGACTCTACACAGACTTCCTGAATCTGTTACAGAATTTACAAAGACACACAAAGACAGTGCGGCCTTAACACCAACATCAACTTTAACACCAATGAAACTCTTCAGTGGATGGAGTACAGGACAGAGGAAAAACACCTCAACCCCAAAGTGTGCTGAGGTCACATTTACTGCTACTACTGCTGTATGCCTTCATTTGCCTGATGACTCCTGTGACTCCTGTGGGTTTGTCAGTACTGACATACTGACTTCCCTAGACTCTGAGACATTCAGCTCACCCAGCTAAATGACGTTTTGGCCCAGTATCTTACACGTTCCTCATTTTTGGTTTGACGCAGAGCAGAAACTTGTGAAACACAGGTTTCGTTGCACTCATTTCACACCCAAAGATTCAATGAGGAGACCACGATGAGAATGTTATACTCAAAACACAAAATGTCTGTGACAAACCAGCGGACATCAGGACTATTCTTTGGTCTTACAAGAGTCAGTAAACTCTGGAATAAGTGCTGCTGTGTTATTTGGACAAATGAACACTTTGTAACTCTGGCTACTCTCCTGAGTTGAAGGATACTTTTGAGGCACTATGGCTGCCGTCTGCTGGTCATGTAGCTAAAAGACTTTGCTTGGGCCAAGTCCAGCTTTACTACTTTGCTATGAGACATTTTAATAATTTCACAATTGCTAGCTTGTGGTGTTGCATTAGAGATCCAGCAGTATGTTTTTCAGTGCTGTGTTATATTACAGTTCAAACAAGTGTGTGTGACATGCTTACTGTGTTAAGTGGAAGTCCAGTTTTGTAATTGTGCAATACTGAGAAAATACAGATACTTGGTTAAAGAAGTATTTTTATTGCCTTACTGTTTTTAAGATGTTTAAACATAAACATAAACATTTTGTGTTAAATTAACATGAGATAACTGTAAAGACTTCACATGAATGAAAAGGATAAAAATAACATAAAATCATGTTTAACATTAAAAATGTAACATATAAAAATTGTGCAGTTATGCACAGAAAAATAAGGTTGACTAGACATAATTTTATTGTGTGCAACCAATGTACATTTTTTTTCACGTAAATCCAACGGATAATTTTTTTTCTGTGTAGTGCAGAGAGAATTCAGAGGACACAGTGTGCTTACATAAGGAGCTAATGTAATCTCACACTGGAGCTATATTCACTGATTATGCAAGCAGAACTACTGATTGATGACTCATCCAAAATTCAATTATCACTCTAAGCAGTTTTATCTGGAAATCAGATTAGGATTTTTTTTAAGTACCGTGTTAATTACAGAGACAGCAGGATATTTGTGTTTGGATCGTTTTAAAAATCTGCCACATTTATGAAGATGGCCACAGCTGATTCAAACCTTGAAGTTGAGAGTTTACAGCTCCAAATCAAGAGATGTGGACTGCAGCTATTCTTCCTGTGACCCCAGGATGAATAGCTGCTGCTTGCTGCAGCTAATGGGGATCTTAATAAACTAAATGAAACTAAACTTAACTATTGAAGTGGCAGTCTGTGTGTACGTGTTGTGAATGTTACAAATGCTTCATGGCCTGTGTATGTTTCTGTGCTTTTATATGAGGGAGAGAACTGTACTCACTGGCATAGTCTGGCTGCCGTGGAGTGCACTGATTGCAGACTGAGCCTCAGTATGTGTGGAGAACTTAACGAAGGCGCAACCTGAAAGAAAGAACAGATGCACACCACACACACAGGTAAACACACACAGACACACAAGCAGTACATATACATATGTATAGATATATATAGATATATATATATAAATAAATATACTGTATACCCTATACAGTATTCACTCAAGCGAGCATTTAAACGCGTACATTATATTAATAAATTAATAATAATAGTTGAATTACATTTGACACCACAGAAATCACTGTGCAGTGAGAGGCTTTCATTGCACAGCAGGCTGCCCAACTCCAGGCATTAGGCAGGCAGACAAGCAGGCAAAAGCTGCAGGCAAGAGATTGCACTGATGAAGCAGAAAAGCATGCTATTTAGCACCACATGCCTGTCTGTACATATTAAATACTAGCTAAACTGGCTAAACTTAACTAGAAAACCATTTAGGATCTCAGAACAATTAGTTGTTTTTACAACAAGATGTTTTGATCATTTTTTTGTGTTTTAAACAAGTTTCTCTGAAGTCCGTGAAACAACGGGACCAAACCTCTTTTCTGTAATGTCCTTTTAAGATTGTGAAGACTAGATAGAGTGAAAGTAAATCACATAATTTCATGATTTTCACTATTCAGGGTCTGTCGATGATGCCCCCTTTCTTTTTCAAAACCAACCAAGAAAGTCCCCTTATCATATGATCAATAAAAATTATTTATTATCAAAATATCCATTTAGCATTCTTTTGAGGGGGCAGAAGCTACTAAGATGCATGACCATCTATTACAAGAAAAATGAAAATGCATTCTCAGTGAAACTTAACTGCCCACTCAACTGCTCTTGCAGGTTTCGGAGCTGAGTTTATCAAGCTGTGAGAATGCAAGAGCGAACAAAGATGCCCAACCTCTGACATGGAAACATGTAAGTATTGAATCTGGGTCTGTTGCAGTGAACTAGCAGGACTAGCCACTGAGCCACCATGTCCTCCTATAATTATACCCCATTTCACCTAATTTCATTTCATGTTAAGTTTCTTTTTTATTATGTAATCTTTCATACTGTCAGTCTTCTTATCATCTTCTCTGCTTGACCCAGTCACCCTGCCATTCTTCCTCTGTTAATGGGCTTACCCCTATGGACACCAGCCTATCACGATGCCCATTCAGCTGTCAAAGCACTGCCCCCTATTGAGATATGGATAGAAAAGAGCTAGAGCTCATGATGACCTGTACAAGGATTTTGCCACAGTAGTACAAACTATATATCACTATAATTAGGAATTTAACTCTTAATACATTTTGCAAGCCATGCACTTCCTGCACCTTTTTAAATAAACTGAAAAGAATTGAAATCATGTAACAGTTAGGGAGCATAAAATATTCTTAACTCCTCAACTCAATGTAATTATAGTGTTGCATATCATTATGTACCAATAGGATTTTGTGATACTAAGTGCAACACATGAATGAATATTTTTTATTTGTTTGGACTTTTACCATTTAATATACTAAAAATATATTAGTACTACTGCTACTAATAAAAAGTAATAATAAAAATGATATCAAATCTATCAAATGATAGTGACAGTCATTAACAGAACATGAGAATTATGATGATGTAATGGAGGATAATGATTTGAGTGTTGACAGTTAACTTAGACTGAGCACAAATATTGCAGATCCACAAAGAAGAATGCAACTTGTCCCTATCCTCACAGTGAGGACACTTGAATCGTTTTGACATCCGTCTTTCTCTTCCCCTCCTCCAGCCTACTGCAGAGTCAGAATGTTCTTTAAACCCTTTTAGATATAATTCCATAACAATTTCCATAAGCGCCAGCTGGGGAATAGGCTTTAGAGACATGAAAAACCACTAGTCCCTTTGCTCTTTGCTGTATGGCTATCTCAGAAAGGCCTTCAGGATATCAACACTACAGTACCTGTTTTGCAGTAAATTCCAGCAGTACATCAAAAATGCATAAAAAACAAAAAACAAAAAACCAATAGACAGCATCAGGATAATAACCATGATTTTGTCATGCAGGAAAGTTTTTTGAAATCTGATAAATGCTGAGAAACTGTTTGCAAAGTAAGCATTTTACAGTTACAGGCAAATTTTGAAATCATTGCTGAATTTGTTGGGATTACAGCAATATGTAACATGAGGTGAGAGACCTGGGTTTTGCCGCTATGCAGGACTAGTAGCGAGACTAAAAATAGATGGAAGAAATGATAATAACAATAATGATAAAAATAATAATAAAAACTAAATACATCCATTAATATTTAAATATGACATCATTTTAAAACTCTCAGACTTTGAAAATTCTATGTCACAAACAACATAACGTAAAATCTCTGATATCAATTAACCAGTCAGGCTTCTTCACATATATCTGAAGGATATGCCACACAGATTTTAGGTACCACAGCTGACACAGACACTCAGACACACAGTCACTCCTTTGTCAGTGACCTAAATAATTTTGACAACTATATCATGGCTCTTACCTTTGCTGTTTCCGTCAGGACCTCTTAGGACCGTGCACTCTTCGATGACTCCGTAGGGTTCGAAGAGGCGGTAGACATCCTCCTCGGTCTGTTGTTTGTTCAGCATCCCAACAAACAACTTCCTGTCTTCTGGAACAAAAACAAGAGACAAAAGGTTACAATACATCTTTGACCTCAATTATGAAACCAATTTGAGGGCATACAATAGTGAAATGTACAGTAGAGTCACTGTTGGTAGAACAGCAACAACAATTTAAAAAGAAGTCTCATTTTCCACAGGAACAAAGACACTTTCACAGAGCCTTGGTACAGTAAAGTAACTGTCTAGTTTATTTAGTGCAGGTTGGCCTCGAGTCACATTGTATTATCTCTTTTCCCAGACTGATCATTTTAAATCTCCACTATAAGTGGGTTTAGTCCCATGTGGGCACATATACTATAGCAGCAGGGGGTAAGTGAGTGGTCAGGGGCTGGAAAGAAGAAAGGAGGGAAATGGTAGACTAATGAAGAGGTTTCTCACATGCTCACACACGCAGGCACAGAGACCCAAGACAATGAGAGAGTCTTTGGTCCTTTAAAGACACGAAGGGGCTCCAGGCAGCTCTAACCTCCAACACACCACACTGTAGTGGCTGAAAACTCAAGTTCACTCCCTCTTTCTCTTTCTTTTACTCACTCTTTCTCCATCTCCTTTATTCATCTATCGCTTTCCTTCCTCTTTCCTGCTTTCTTATTCTCTCGCTGATTCTACATTTTTCCCCTCGTTCTTTTTCAACTGCCTGCCTCCCTCCCTTCCTCCCTTTATCTCTCTCTTACTCTACTAATTGCTGCTGATCCAGTGTTTTTTGTGTAGCCAGAGAAATATTTCAGTGTGCTCTTCAGTGAACAATGGAGTGTCTCTCCAGTGAGCAACGAAGGCTGGGAGACATGCCATGAATAACGCTGACTTTTCAACAGATAGCCTGTATGCCACTGAGTCCTGTTAAATGCTTTGGGATCTGATCTTTACCTTGACCTGACACACTGTGTTTACTGATGTACTCTGGCCTTGTATGATTAATGCCACAGTGCAGCATGTCTCAGTTGGCACCAGAAGCACTAAAATCTTCCTTTTATACAGATTGTTTCTCCATAACTGACCTGTGCCATCACAGCAAAGAGACTGAGTGTAAGGCAGGACTAGCAGCCGCTGCTGTGAAGAGCTTGAGAGCAGTAAAAAATCGCTGCCAGGGGTATTGCCCGGTGTCAGGGTGACCTGCGATGACTATTGATTGTGTCGTGTTGTTGTTGCTCTCTGACCCCGACACAAGCCGATACCCACATTCCTGTAGTGAGCATGGCAGATAGTGTATATGGACATGGCGCCCAGCTACGGTTTCAGCACTCAGCAACCCCAATGATGCACCTTTAAAATAATCACCCGTGTCAGAGCGTTGTCTAGGGAGGGGCATCCCTGGTGCTGGCTCCTTATTGCAAGTGGCAGGATCAGAGGCTATGTATCAAAATGGAAGTGATGCAATGTGACATCTGTCAGGGTGGATTGGAGAGCATTTATCTGCAAAAAAAGGAAAGCCCTGAACTGGAAAATGAAAGGCCAAGATGGTCCTTCCTTTTGCTGGAGGGAGAATATAAATTCTGAGGTTGGATCGGCGAGATGAGTCAAGAGTGGGGGATGGGGCTGGATTGCACATATTTCCCTGAATGGCGTCAGACCACATCTTACATACAGTCCTGTATAGAGATAGAGAGGTAGGCCATTTGGGCTCCTCCTGTACCTACTTTGGCTGAAACATCCCCCTTCAAGTAGGCTATGGGGGTTTGACAAGTTCTGAATTAATGCAGGACCTTTATCAATACAACATTGCATCCATTCTTCAGCGGCCACTGTATCACAATATTAGTTCACAGTGAATTACAGCCTTACAGTGTTTTTGTCATTTCGAGTTGTGTTTATTCTAATGTCTTTTTGCATTATGTGCAAGAGAGGTATTGAGACAGATGGTTACTGCAGTGTATCTGAAAGGTGTGACATACATTTTTCTTTTGTATTTAGCAGAAGTTCCTAATCTGCAGCTGAGAGAGAGATGGAGTACATGTTCTGGAACATAAATGTGCTTTGAAAACAAGCTAACAACGCATGAAAACAGATCATCTAGTAGATCTGTTCCACTGTCTAGGATTCTGCTCTGGCTGCTCTCAACTAAAACGCTCCCTTGGGAATTCAGGTCTTGTGTTCATTGCCAATAGAAACATTATCTCATTTATCTACAACACTGCAGCACAGGCAGTGTGCAAACAGACACAAACAGAGTGAAAAACACCTACAGTCATTTACACATATCTGACAGGGGAGGAAAAAAAATGAGCAAATGAGGGACAGAGGGAAGGAGAAAAAAATTACATGCAGAAACAAGGATACCCTTGTATCCCCTGATACAGAGGATTAGAGATAACAGCTCTCCCCCCATGACCACACACATAGTATACACATGAGTGCATGCCCCACTGTTAACTATCTTGTAACTACAGAGTATTGACATTTTCTCAGTAATCACCTTAACCCGCCTGAGTGCTGCTGACTGCTATTGCTGCTAACTTCCATCCACTAACTGCAGCTACAAAACTCTCACAGCACCCAAGGCTGCTACTAATTGCAAAGCTGCTGCTAGCTGTAAGTGTAGTTAATACTAATCTCTAGCTTAATCACTGCTGCATTACAAGCTGCAGCACATATTAAAAATAATCCTGCATTTTCACTGCAATGCAAAGCTGTATATATATGATATGTGTATAATATTGGTCTAAAAGGAGGGGCGAGGGGTAGTTGTCTTTCACTTTGGTTCCGCCATCAACCTGCTTTTTTACACTGATTCTAAAATGTGTATCTTTTAAAAAATCTGGATATTGCGATATACATTTGCAGAGATTTATATCCTCTGTTAATTCTTCCCTTCAGTGTTTGTTTTTTGTATGCTCTTTTTTCGTGAATCCAGAACTAATACCATGAAATACACTATATTTCCCTTTCTCCACTTCTTTGAGAGAGTATCGTACTTTCATATTAAGTAAAAAAGCTTGTGATGGAAACAGAAATCTATCAATTCATGGCTAAAGATGAGATTCCTGACATTTAGAAAAGAGGGCCATGCGTATGCACGGTTTAATAAATCTGATGAAAAGAATGTGTTTTTGTATATATGCCTTTGTGCATACACACAATGTTAGCTGTATTCGCACAGAGTTGTATGCATCTGGCCCCAGTACTTCCTGGACCATGTTCAGTTGAATAAAATTTTCTCAGTAATTCAGGAGCACATAGATATAGCATCCTTGGTCTGCAATTTGAACTAAATTCAGTTTTTGATTCACTGCATAACAAACAATACCTTTCTCAGAGAATGCTACTTTGAAGTGGTCTGTTTCTGAATATTAGGTTACATACAACCGTAAAACAATGCAAAAGGCAAAAATTACTAGCAACTGCTGCTTTGAATTCCTCTTTTCTCTTTGGCTACCTTTAAAAACAGATGTCTTAGCTTCCTGCTATAGTTATTCAAGGCTGGTAAATGGCTTCAACTGTACAGTTTAATACAGAAAAAATCTGTAAATTATGAGTTGTTTTTTGTCTCCTTATATCATAACGCAGCCTCGTCAATGTGAATATTATCCTAAATTAGAGAGACTCTGTAGGCCCTGTAGTTATTAAGAAGAAATATCATCACCTAAACAATTCAGGGGTCCAATAAACACCAGCAAGTTCACTGTGAAAACTGTACTGCATGCTGGCATTAAGATGCATTTACAGCTCACTGTAGCAGAGTACTGTATTCAACTTCAGTGACACACTACTGGTGTCCTGGTATTCACCTCCCCATGATGTTTAATTTACTCTGAGTTACTAAACAGATGCTTGTTTGGAATAAATACACTGGAAATTAAACTCCAGAATAATGAATTGGCAGTCTACTGTCTCGTTATAAATATCGATTTCTGATAAGATTTATAGGTCCATTTGAAGCCATTCTAATCAATATAAGCTTTTCAGAATAAGCATGTTGGCCCTGTGTGAACTCTTAGAGTTGACAGCACTAAAGCAAATTAAATCAGTAATATTTCATATTTCAATTCTTCATGCTGTCATCTGACCATTAAACCACATGCATGCCAAACGGTAGCACAGCAATTCCTTCCTTATGCTCTGCACAATACTTTCTTTTCTTTGTTTCCACTGGAAGTTTGAAAAATCTCCTGCTCATAATAAACAAAAGTACACCACATCTGCAGGACAGTCTAATATACTGGAGACCTATTGCACTGTGTTTGATGATTACACTCCATACTATGCAAGAACTTGACAGTGGATTGAGACTTTTTGAATAGCAATGGGGCAGAATGGGAATTTTTGGAGCAACAAGATGAAAAGAAAAAAGAGAATCCGGGGAAGCAGAGATGTAGAGAGAGGGAAAGAGTAAATGTGTGGGAGAGTGAGAGTGATGAGCCCATACTGTAAGTTGCTGTGCATACAGTCCTGTAGTCCTTGATAAGCCAGGATGGATGAAAGAGGGAAACCATTGGAGTGGGTAAATCATTGTCAGTGGTTTGTAGGACAAGGGAAGCAAAAGAAAGTGAGAAAGGGAGGGGTGGAAATGGGAGTGAAGGGAGGAGGGAAAGCATACCAACAGCTTTAGGTGCTCTCTTGTTTTCAAATTTCCCTTTTTTGACTGTCTCTTTCTCAATTATTTGCAACAGAAAGAGAGTAGTTATGGAGGGAGTGAGAGATATTGTGACAGAGGGAGAGCGTGTGCTATAGAGAAAAAGTACTTGTCATAAGGATGGGGAGGTTGCTATGACAACTACTTATACAGCGGGCTGTCAGTCATGTTTCATTGGAGTTTGGAGAGGAGGAGATGAATGAAAGGAGCAGAGGAGTTGGGGAAGGAGGGGTTGGAAAAGGGTCATTTCTCCATCTGTCTGCTGAGCCTGAGTGTAAATTTGACTGTCAGCCTTGCAGATAAGGACAAATTATGAACAATATTAGCCAGCTGATAAAAGGGAACAATAATGAATGGATAAATATATTAAAACCAAATGAGATAGCATCCAGGCAGAAACAGGGGCCCTAAGAAGCCATCCAGGTTTTCTCATTTGGAGGGGAAGATAAGAGCCGGAGAGAGGCTATGAAGGGGAAGGATCTACCATATTAGAGTTAGCTACTGTAGCATACTTCCTTGTCAAAAGAAAGAAAGAACCAAAATCACTCTGTAGCAGGAATACTAAACACTCTCCCTCCTTCACAAGCCTATTATACTTCTCCAGTGAGCAGGATGCCACACAATAACAGTGTCAGCATGTGTTCAAGCATAAAAAACACAGACAGAATGGAATGAAATTAATTAACCCTAAGAGATCACAGTTCTTAGCCAGTGGAATTGAATCCAATTTATTACATATAGGGATCTAACTAGGGTTGTGTTTGCATTAATGAGATGCATGTATGGATGTGTGCTTGGATGTGTGCATGTGCCCTCTTGTGTATAGGTGTGCTGAGGGCATCCCTCCTACCCTGTGTATGGTAAGGACCACTGATAAGAATGGAGACCAATAAGGCAGTACATCTGAGGTTTGGCTCAGCCTTGTGGTAAGAAAAACCTGCCAAATGAACTTCTGAATAATGAGCCTTTTATGTGCTGCATTAACACCATAGAGATGATGGACACATTTTGCCATAACATTGGAGCCACATCAGACACAACCCAGTTAGTAGGTTCCACCAGCACACCTTCAACTAAGAAAGAAATATGGGTTGATAGAATAGTTTGTTTACCAATTTCTAAACTAAATTAGCACTCCTGTGTGTATGCAGCTGTCTTTTGAAGTTTGCATGCTAACCCACTGAGTTGACAGCACAAACCGTAAGGCCTACCATGCGCCCGCCCTAATGAGGTAGCTTATTAGCGCTGTTTCCCTTACAACTTCAGAGATGTTGCTTGGAAACAGCACTGCAAAAAAAACAATACTGTAGTTCTAACCAAAAAGCCATCTAAGCTAGAGCTTGATGATGTGCAATAATTCAACACTTCTATTGAATAACATATGACTGAATAAAGAATGAAAAAAATAAATGACTGAAAATTTAATTATATATGAATGTTAAACATACTATATTTTATTGTGATGCTTGCTCAGGTTGCACATACAACCTACAGAAACATCAACCATATATTAAGTCTACGATTCAATTTTGACACGTTACCTTTAACTGTTGCTAGAGACCTGCTTCTCTAACTCTTGCAGCACCTATGGTGACACTGGCTTGATTTCATGTCATAGTTTCATCATTTTGGTGTCAAGGCTTCTCACTGGCAGCTGCAGCCCATAAAAGTCATCAGTAAAAATGCCATACAGCAATGCATATAAGGCCTTGACAGTAATTCTTCAGAAACAGTGCATCCCTCAGTAAGCACTCCTCTGGGATGGATTCTGCTCCACTGCTTTAACATACATATAAGTATACACTGCAAACATACGGGAACCTATACACAAAGTATGCAGTTATTTAAACACACAGACACACACACATATAGAACAGCAGCTATATCAATAGGCACACATAAACAAACATTTATTATGCATAGTTCATGGTGTACCGTAGACACCAAGAGACAAAAAACAATGTACACACAAACATGATTGCAATGAGTAGGAGGCTGCGGTTGGTAAGTGTTGCATCACAAGCCCTATAGCGTGTTAATCAGGCCAAAGAGCTTAAGATCAAATGGTAATGTGTTACCAAACAGCAGCCTCACAAGAAAAGAGAGCTTCTGTATGCCATACACATGTCCTCCACACACCAACAGAGTCATCTCCATCTCTGAGAGGATTTGGAAACTAGTGATCAGTGAATTCATTCTGTGCACTGGCAGAAATGATGATGGATAGTATATATGACACCTAAAAGACTCACCCATGCATCTACACATGCTCACGTTTGTATGTGCATATAAACACATAAAATGCACATACAGCAAAGATTGTACGCATTAATGCAATCTAATGTATGCTTTGTTCAGTGCTGCTGGCTGGGGGATATCAGCAGCATCTTGGCCCTGCTGGAAGCTTTGAACATACAATTACAGGCCTCTGAATTGGTTCTCCCTTCTCTAAACGTTCCATCTAAAACCTCTGAGGTGTGTAAGTATGAATGTTGGTGTGCACGGTTGTTTTGTGTGCTCTTGCTTTCGGTACAGTTACAGTCAGCTCATTGCCCAGTTGACAGCTTACACTCCCACCTCAGAAGAGAGCAGCTGAAAGGAGAAGAATAAAAGCAGAAATTGCTTAAAATATTTTATCGCCACCATATACGTCTCAGCAAATTTACACTCAATATGATAACAAATGTGAAATATTACTCACAGCTTTGTGTTGACTTCAGTGCATTAAGGCGGTGGTCATAAATCCTGAAACTGCTGTGCAACTTGCCTACGTAGCTACTGTATATAAACATTTACAATATGGCTCTGCTATTTATATTCTCTCCCTTCATAATGCCATCTGAAGGGCACTTTGGCATCCGTTATATTATGGATTTTTTTCTCCCACATTTTCCTCTATCCCATTTATTGCCATTCTTCTTTCCCGTCCAGATTGTATTTCTATACAGTAGAATGGGCCTTTTACCTTTGGCAGTATTCAACACAGCGCTAGCCTGTTTCTTAATTATTTTCTCATCGCTCCACTGACACTGATTCATGAGGGTAACGTTGGACACACCCCCTTGGCCAGCCCCCTCGACCCCCCCCATCCCCTTCACACAGTTTTTCTCTCTTTCCTTCCTCTTCCTTACAGTAGAGTTGCTCTCCAATCATCTCCCAGACATTATTTTTCTTTCTCTCTGGCCCCATTTTGGCCACTTCTGGCTCAGTATCTCTATCTCTCTTCCTTCTCTCATATTACCTTGTGATTATCTTGCCTGGCTAATGAGTTACCTTCATGGTTGAATTAATTAACTTTTTCTCATATGGAAGGGCAAAATGGACTGCATAAAGAGGCAACAAAAGACTTCACCATACACTGTACCAAACCGAGCTCCACAGTTCCCACACAATAATCAATATCAATATCCTCTAACCTCTTGACCTCTGAACAACTGCACTATTAACAATAAAATAAAAACATATCCAGGAATAAAAATCCACCAGGATAATAGGAATTTTTACAGTAACACAAAGCAGAAATTGAAGATAATACCTTACACAGCAGTACAGTAAAGCAAGTAAAAGTGAAAAGAAATTATGTGAAAATGGCTGCATGAGTATGGGAGACAGAGACATGAACTGGAGGAAGCTTAGGAGATAGAGAGCGAGGGGCCGTGCCTAACTCCAGCTCAAGAGAGAGTGAGGACCAGAATATGGGCTATCTCTCTGAAGCTTTGTCTGCAGGAGCAACTGAGCTGGCAGATGACTCTGCTGCACATGGACAAAAGAGGCTTACAGGCCACCCTGCATGTCAGCTTTCCCCAGCCAGAAGTGCGAGAGCTGTAGGGGAATATAAGGTGCACTCAAGCACTCACCTGACTAGACCTACAGAGACCTTGGTGAAAGTGGATTCAGATTTGCTCTATGCATATACAGTGTGACATCAGCCAGCAGCTTTGGTTTCCATAAATTTTAGTCTGAGGCAAAGCGTTTCTTTACTCAGAAAAAAAAACTGCAGTGTTAACAGTTATGAGATGGGGGAAATGATGTATGAGGGGAGGTTGCAAATACATAAGTAAATACATAAGCTCTAAAGCATGTTACTGGTGTATTTTTATATTTTATTATTTCCATATTATTAGTTGGAGCAGATTTTTCAGGAGGAAAGATGCTAAACGTGTGTGTGTGTTAAGAACTTTTTCTTTACTTTTTCTTGTTGTGTGCTTTTTGTATGCACAGCCTCTGTAGTGCTGAAATGACTGCAGGGGGAGGACCTAACACTGTCAGTCACATTGACAGCCAAGCTGCCTTATCTGCTCTCTGCTGGTGTACTTTTAATTGGCTAGAAGGTCAATCTGCACCTTTTAGAAGATGTAATTGTGCTGAAAGCATTTCATAATCCAGGACAGCCGTACTGTTTTGTGGGCCTAAGGCAAGCACGTGCACAAGGCTTTCTTACTTTTTTTTTTATCCCTGTTTGTAAGAATAATCATTTTGGGGAGTTCTGCACCACTGTACTAATGAACTCCTGCAAAGGTTTTTATAGCATAGCATTTATAGCAGAGAAATGTGCATGATGACTGAAGGTGTCTTTCACTATTATTACTGTAGATACAGCACAAAGCTTATGTTGAGGTTCCTGGCATAAAAATCTGACTTGAGCTGCTGGTGAAAAAAGCAGTGCAAGTATTGTCTTTTATCAACATGAGAAGAAATTGTTACAGGTTTGTAAGGAGCAGAAATATAAGAAAGGAAAGATGCGTTGCCATCATCAATAAAGCTAATGCTACTGGATGAAGCAACATCATACACCATGGGAGCAGGTAGTTCTTCTGCAGCAAATTTGTAAGAATATCTCAATGGAGAGAAAAATAATATGCCACATTTGACAATATAACAATGTACTTGCTTTCCTTTTCCACTTTTATTTTCTCTGCCATCCTGGGATAAATGCATTTCATTTCTTGTCATGCAAACCATGAAAAGAAGCTCTACTATCAAGAAAAAAGTGGCCCCACACACCAAAAACACACTATTGTTGGAGGTGAGAAAGCTGACTGACATTACAAATCTAAGAACTTTGTGACATGTGTTTTCTTTGGTTTTTTTTTGTTTTTTTTTTATTTTGGGGGGGGGGGGGGGGGGGGTGGGGGGGGTGTGGGGGGGGGTTTTTTTTGGAA
>VUQS01055077.1:14274-24321 GCA_015108495.1 Heterochromis multidens | reverse complement strand
AGGGTGAGAGTGGTGATGGTGGGTAGATTTATATCAGAATTGAGAAAGAGTGTGGATATACACATGTCTAAGCACACACAGAGACATGTGCATGTGTGTAAGTTTGTGTTTCTTCATTTTGCACACTCATTGGAGAAATGGGCAGCTCTCTTTGTCTACCTCCCCAATTTTCTTGACAGCCCATTTGTTTTCATTTCTAGGAGATTTTGCTTCATATATAATGAAATAAACATCTATATGTTGTGCAAATCATCAAGAGGGAGGGTGGCATTACTCATCTGATGTTAGATACATGTTGGCATTGCTATTATACTTCATCCATCAGATTTATTGGATTTGTTTATTGTCATGGCAAATCATCTAGTGTCTTGCATGAAAAGAAATTGCAAAGCCTACACCCTGTCTAAGAAACAATTGAACTGTGAGACTACCATACTTTCTGATTTAGAATGCAGAATGTCTAACTGCAAATGTGTATCTTGGAATATGAATGTTTTGAGGTAGTGCAAATATTTGAAACCGTCAAGCTTGTACTTAATAGCATTACACTGCAGAAAGACCAGACTGTCTTTTCTCTTTCATCAGCTTAGACCAAACTATCAGGCAGATGGCCTTTTCCTCTACCCCTCTATCTTTTTAGCTCACTTTCTCTCTTACTGACAAACCTTACAGTAAGCATTTTAATTCCCCCTGACCTTTACTGATCTCACCCAGGCAGTTTTGCCCATTGCTTAGGGCCAAAACAAAATGAAATTTGAATTTCAGCTCAGAATAATTTAAGATGATCCTTTCTATGCAGGGAGTCTCAACTATTTTGTAGTCTGGGTGCTGCCAACTGACTAAATAGACTTTCCGTAAGAGCTCTCTCCCTCTATTTTTCTTTTGCCTATGGGAATGTGGGATCACATACAGTGTGATGTGAGTGTGTGAGAATGGGAAAGACAGGGGAGAGTGAATGAGCATAACGTCCCCAATCCAGTCCTCCTTTTCACATGAATGTGAGCATGAGCACATAGCATACACACAAACACATGCTGGCACACAAACACAGGGATGCTCTAACTCTAGCACAGTGAGCACCAGAGGGCTTTGTGTGCAAGGCTGAGAAATGCCATGTCAGCACGCACCACATGGAAGTTTAGAGGGGAGGGAAAAGCTAAATAGTATAAAAAAAAGGGAGCGTGTGATGAAAAATGCATGGAGGGGAAAGGGGGACAGTGGCTCCCTGTACACAGCTGTCTACTAGGAAGCTCCTAAGGATCTTTATACTCTTTATCCAGTTGCCTCTACTGACAGTGCTGCTTCCCTGACTGACCACACACCTCTAAACAGATAGAAAAATAAAAAAGTGAAACTATACAAACTCATGCCTCCTCAAACACTAAATATTGTTAGATATTGCTGCTGTAGCATTAGTGGCTCGCACTTCATTCTGAAAAAGAAACACTGAAGAACTGCAGTTAGTAATTACATGGCTGCAAAACTATTTTAGCTTGCTTGACTAACTTTCCTTCCATCCACAAATGCAAATCCACAGAGCTTTATCCGTGTAGCATAAAATACTAAACCAAGGTGACTTTTTCCAAAACTGTGCTTGTGTGCAAAATTAGTTTAGAAAGAAAATAAAATACATATTAATTATAAACAAAAAAATGATTTAGAATATGCTGAGATGCCTTTCTCGTGAAGAAAAAGGTTGCTTCAAAGCAGCATGGCATAAAATAGATGCTAAAATACTCCTCCAACACATTTTCAATTTAGTTGATTGCAAACCTTGTAAGCTGTCAAGCCACAGTCTGGTGCTGGTTATAATCAAAGAAGCACTGTTCTGCTCTATTCTTCTCTATTCTCCCAGACAACCTTCACAAGTCTCCTTAATCACACTGTAGAGGTGATGTAAGGATAGAGAAACACTGGTAATTAGACACCTGCAGAACAACTCAATTAATTTTAAGAATCCTACCATCTTGTCCAACAGTGCTCACATAGGAGAAAGGTGATTTGTCAACATATGTATTTATGGTATGGACATTCTTTTTTGCACTACAGATATTTCATGTTTTCACATGATGCTTGTTTTTACTGCATAACTGTCTGATATGTTAATCTGCAAAAGACGACCATGTTGACAAAACCAATTATAGAGCTTTAGGGGGGAAAGGTTAGGCATCAACACTGAAACAGAATGTAAATCGGCAAAGCTCTTGTAAGACACACCTTGAATGAGCCTACTAGACCAAACCCTGCTCTTTCAAATTAATTCATCATAGCTTGGGCATTTATGTATGCTAGTAATTGTGGTTCGTGCTTAAGGTAATGTCACTGTGTATGTGTTATGTTCAGGGTGTTGTTATGACAGGTCATGCTTGTCAGACAGCACATAGACATGTTGAGCTAGAATTTGATTTTAATCCTCTCAGTGCTCCATCAGCACTTTATCAATCACACCACATGTTCTGGGAGGATTGGGTGTTAGCGAGTCAAAAGAGACGAGGGACGTCTGCATTTCAAATATCAATTGCCACTGCGAGTGCGGCCCAGTTTATTGAGGGATTATCTGAAATTAGTTTAGTTAATTCATCATTTTAAAGGACAGTTGCTTTGCTGCTGATTAGTTATTGTACACACTTGTCAATTACAGATCCCTGGAGAGTCTGCACTGTGAGGAAAAGAAAGTGAAAGGAGCCAGGCTAGTAGAGGGGTCTGAGAAGTAATCACAGAATAAAATACAGAAGGAACAGATACACTCAGGCATCACCTAAC
Source organism: Heterochromis multidens (assembly GCA_015108495.1). NCBI lineage: Eukaryota > Metazoa > Chordata > Actinopteri > Cichliformes > Cichlidae > Heterochromis > Heterochromis multidens. The sequence goes on along the minus strand of VUQS01055077.1, from coordinate 21,558 downwards.
TGAAATTAAAGATAAATATTTTTGTCTCCCTGCAAATACTTTGATATGACTGCAGAGTAAATTTAAAAAAAAAATGAAGGCACTAAATATTTTTCTGGCTGTTTGTGGAGGTGGATGTTATGTGGCGGTGTGGTTATAGATGTTGTGAATTAGAAGAATCAATGCGTGAGTCTTTGTACAAAGAGGCCAAGTGGAGACCATCGCATTGACCTCTCCACAGGTTTCTATTCCCATAGTTACTGTTGCTACGATACTGGGTTCAGCTCACCATGATATAAACGGCTAAACAGAGAAACCCTGTCAAAACTTCATCAGAGACAAACACTGAATGAGGATGTATAGTAACTCATTTAATAAGTACCGCATGGATTCCAAATGTACAGTTAATTTTGCACATTTATTATAAACCATATGACTAAAAGTGATTTTCTTTGATTTATTTGCTACCAACAACACAGCAAGCAGTTTTTAAAAAAATTAATGTGAGGCAAATATTCAAGTGTAAAAATGGTGAAAAAAATTGAACAAGCATTTCACTGCCTCCCATTATTAATTTATGAATGCTTTTCTGATAAATCCAGTAGCCCACTGAAAACTGTAAGAGACAACATGCCATTTTTTTCCAAGTATGTATCATAAACATACTCTTAGTGGACAAAAATGGGGTTTTAAACCCATTTTTTTAAAACCAGCATGTCTTCATCTTTCAGCATGTTTTTAAACCAGCATGTCTATCCAGAAAAAATTTTTTTGAAAACACAATTTGTCTGGGAAGGACAATCAGAAAAATATAAATAAGCTTAACATGCCCGAGGACAGTGAGGACAATGTTTTTTTCAAACTCTGTTTTAAAATTATTTTAACTACCACACCCACAATAATAATAGTTGAAATCTATTCATGCATTGTTTGCACATGAACAATACAGTTTGCCACCACTGATTCTGCTTTAAACAGTGGTTGTTTGTCCTGTTTCAAGTAACCCATAATGCTCCCGATCTGTTTCTCCGTTTTCATTTCCTAGATGTTACTTTCTTGATGTAAATAATGGTGGACAAACTATATTTGTAAATTCTCATCTAGTAGTAAAACCTTTAAGCAGACATTTTGACTGACAAGAACTTCAAATGACACAATGTTGTGACATGTCTGGACCCTAAAATTGTGCAGTACTTATATTTCTTTTCACCCTATAACTACCTGGTGTGGACATCCACAGCTGAAACAAAATGTAGCTACAGGTATCACACGTCATCTCATTTAATTGCTTATTGAAAGATACCTTATTTAACAGAAACTCTGACAGTCAATAATAAGCAGTACTATACACCTCAGACATCTCATACTGAACACCTGGGGCAGACTGGGGCTTCAAGCCAGAATATTATATAATGAGCACTTTTTATAATCAACAGCACTCTACAGGAAATAAAATGTCTTCTTCTAGAGTGTTGATTCATTTTACATGGAGGTTTTTACCTTTCTATTTCAATACATTTTGCCATTCAGTTCCAGAGTGAGAAATTACGTTAAGTGTGTGTCCCCGTCACTTCAATGCACATGTTTCATGGCGCATATCAAAGGAAGAAAGAAAATGGATCCTAAGGTAAGCTACATGGGTTGGTTTCACTGAGAGTTGGTGAGGAGCAGGGTTTCCGTTGCAAACCAGCCCAGTTAGAAGTCAAAGCTCGTGTGAAATTAACAGAACATTGAATATACTGTGTTATGTCAACCCTGTCTGCCTCTTTCTACCTGGACTCCTCCAAACTACTTTCACTCAACTCACTATTGCTCTGATACCTCGCCCCTTCCCTGAAGGTAAAATATCCCAGCAAGCAATCCAACAAAATTTGACCCAATGTTCTCCTTGTAAAGCAAAACTAACCCCATGTGCACAGAGGCAGGGCAGATAGGAGAGAAAAGGGGAGAGGGCTTTCATAAATGCAAACCAGTGTGCTCTAAAACCACAGGGGTGAATATAACCTTTTGCATCAGAGGACAGAGTTATTAGCAAAGCCAAAGTCAGAGCAGTCATTTAACTGTCTTCACAGTAACTGCTTCTCCCATTTGTTTCAGTGGTGACTTCTAAAAAAAAACAAAAAAACAAAGGGGGTAAGGAAAATACAAATGCCAGAAAATGAAATAATAGAGTGTTTCTAAAATTTCCAATTCAATTTCCTCACGCTGACCTGCTGGTACAAGAGAAATCAATGCAGCTGGGAGTAAAACATTTTGAGGTGAGAGATGGCAATAGTCTCCTTTTTTCTAGTAAAACCAAAGACCATGTTTGTTTTGGAAGATCACTCAGTGAAAAATAAATCTCTCGAGAGTAAAATAGTGGTACTTCTGCTGTCTGCAGGACTAGGCACTAATCTATGCACTCCCCAGCTTTCCAAGTCAGGGCATTACATCACAGCTTTTGAACTCCACTTCTACAATGTAATGTGCTCAGTGTGGTACAAATTGAAACAAGAAAAATTAGGCACACAGATATACATATTTTCTCAGGATGAAGCAAAGAAAATACCATTAACCTCGAGTGTTTCATCAGAAGATGCCGCAGCAGAGGGAATTAGCACAAATGTCAATAAAAAACAGAGAGCAATTTCCTGCTATTTCTTGTCACACTCGTGTGAAAAGGGAGCAAAGTGAGAGATATTTACCTTTCCCTCTGCCTAAGGCAAAACCCATCCATCACTGGTGTTGTCAACACAACAATGTGGCCTGCAGGATCGTGGTGTGTACACCCTTTGCAGGTCTAAATTAAATCCTTGATCAGAGGTGTTACCTGGGATTAATTCAGGTGCCTCCTTTGAACACAGGAGGCTTAGACAAGAAATCCGGACCAGAATTACAGCCCTAACGTCACTCTATAGACATCAAAGACATAGGGATAATAGAGAAACGAGAGGTAGAGAATAAGTACTGTCTCCATGGCAGCCAGTGATGGAGACCTCGCCTTCTGGGACCGGCAGAACATCACATCTGCTGACTTGAATGAGAGAACAGACCTTCAGAAACACTAGTTTCTAACTTGAAAGTATGACAAGTTTTAAGGTGTGTCAGAAAAACGATTTTTTTGCATTAGCACACAGACTTTATAAAAGAAAAAGTTGGTCCTGAAATTTGATGTATGCAATGCAATCATTCTAATAGCTAGCAGATGGTGACTCATGTAGTTGATAAAAGAAGTAGCTTTATTAGAAGTCAATGAGAAAATTACCCTACTTCTCATTTGATTTTTCTTTACCTTAGTAAACATTAATAGTCTCAATTGCTACTTTCAAGTCTTCTTTAGTACAGAATGATGTTAATTTAAACAATAAAGCAGGGTATGCTTTAGGACATGGCTACCTTGTCAACTGAAAAGTCACCATTATATGGCCATGCATTGTCCTTATGGGTTTTGATGTCAAATATCCAAGATGACTGTGGTCAAAATGCTTCAGTTGAGGGTTTAAAATGGGAATCAACAAACCAACAGGCGACAGTGGCATGACCCATCTTTGAAATACAGGCTATACAATGGCAATACCTTTCTTTTTTCAGCCACTCTTGTATAGTTTTGTGATCTGTTTATGCAGTGAAAGTGAATGAACATGGTGCTTGATCTCACTCACACTTTCTCTGTGAGTTGGACATATCAAAATACACTATATGGGTAAAAATACTGGGCCACCTACGCATTACACCTACAGAAGCTGCTCGGCCATGGAATCCCATGCCATGAAGCTCCTGGCTGGTTGCAATGGTGGCACCCTATTACAGTACTACTTTCAAATTCAGTGAGCTCTTTTGTAACGACCCATTTTTTCACAAATATTTTTAAAGGCAGACTGCAGGTCTAGGTGCTTGATTTTAATACACCCGTGGTAATGAGATTGAAAACACCTGAATTCAAAGGTTAGAAGTGTGGCCCAATACTTCTGTCCATATAGTGAACATCCAATACAACCAAAGAATGATCAGCCTCCTCCTACAGTCCAAATATATGCATCTTAGGTAAAGTGGGGATTCTAAATTGACCACTTAGAAGTGAGAGTGTGTGGTTATCTCCGTGATGGACTGGTAACTTATGGTATTACAACTGCAATTTTAAAATCCACTTTAAGTGATGGATTATCAAAGAACTAAACTTTTTATACTTACACGGAGCTACATATTGTACAGAACTTTCCCCCACACACTATTATAGGTGCACCTGTGAGTGTAACAGTTTAGTGGCTACAAGTGCAGCAACAAGCAGAAATATTGTGTCTAGTCAAAAATATGACTATGTAAAAAAAGAAAAAATACTGTATAAGCATATGGATCAAATGTGAAGAAGCAGGGGATACTTCATAAAACATATTAAACTGCCTCACTATTATGTATGAACTCTGATCTGGCCATGTAAATCAATCAAGGTCCAAACCCTTATTTTGCTGCAGGTTTCCTACCATTCTTGCCAAAATATGGAGCGTTGCTTGTTTTTGTTTGTTTCTTTTTTGCTTTTCAACCAACACTTTCACTCACAACTAAGAGAGAGACCTTTCTTGTATTTGAAAGAAAATAGAAGAAGATGACTGACTGGCCAGAATAAAAGGCCTCATAACTGTTTAAGCGTGAATGTCTGAAAATGTTCTTTTCCTCTTCCTCTTGGAGCAAAAGAAAGCTTTCAAGGTCTAGAGATTGTGAAATGTTATTTTTCATCTCCCTTTGCTGAGGCAAAAGAAAACCTGAAAAGCCATGGTTACAGCAGTTTAGTAACCATCCTATTTCAAAATTGAGGTCTTTTCAGATGTTGTGTGCCATTCAGACCTCCTGGGATTCTCTGCAGTGTGCTGCACGAGTCCTACCCTGTTTACTGGATAAAATTGTGGAATTTTTTTTTTTTTTTTAAATACACTATACCATCGCATATTTCTTCTTTACCAGCCGTAGCTTGCCTGGAACCATGCAGAGTAGCTTTGTAGCTAATCTGTTCTGGTGTAAATAAGTCCTCCATTTGCTCATTCTTACTCACTTTCCCCTTTTGTTTTTTGCTCTTGTAACTTGTAACTCAATGTACAATCATTGCATATCTTTTGCATCAATTTTTGTATATTTCCAAACTCTGTAGTTTAGTATGTTATGCCGCTTTGGTTCGTAATTTCCGAGCTCTGATTCATGCAATCAGTGTTTGGGCTCTGAGATGCCTTATCTGCTGTGACAAATAACTGTTGAGCAGCAACAACAACAGCAGATTATCATGCAGAACAGAGCCTTTAATGCAGCAGCAATACAAAATGAAAAAGCTGTGAAGAGGCATGATGTTATAAACTACTCACTTAATTTGCTGCAGAACAGTTTCCTTCTATCACATTAGAGCTGTTAAACAGGACCGAGTGCTGCACAGAGATGTTATGTCCCCTCTATATGAAAACTCATCTTCTCATCAGAAGCGCCTCCCAAGACTATTGTCTTCACTCATCAGAGGATGAACAATAAACTTGTTGTGCTCCAGATATCCTTGATAGCCATCTTTAAAAAAAATACCACTGGGATTAGGCCTTTGAAGAAGTGTGTGAAATATACACTATGGTAATGCAACTATCAAAAAAATAATAATATTTCTTGATTTTTACTTAACCCTCTTCCCCATCTTCAGCTCCAACAGACAATTTAGGCTTGTCCTTGGCTCAAAGGCAGCACTGCTTGAAATGCCTTTAGATTTGGTGCAGACACACACATCAAAGAGACCAGGAGCTTATTTTCAAGTATTTTGCACCCTGAGGCTAGGAACTACTTCTAAGGCCGCTGTATTCACTGTAAATAGCTTGGCTTTCTGTTCCAGCAAAGCACCATCTACCAGACAGCTGTGGGCATGGGCTTCCATGCTCTCCTATCAGAGGTAAGATGGAAAAATAACTGTGCATAATAGTTCTGATGATTGCTTTCCTAAGGTGTTGATCGGTAAAGCTCACAACAGCTAAACCAAGTCAGCCAGGGGAAAGGCATCCAGAGTATGTTCTGCCTCTCACCTTTGAAAGATCAAACTTCTAGTTGTGTATTTGATGGTGTGGCCCAGTGATGCACTACAAGTTTCTAAGCATTCAAGGTCTCTTTTATCCAGTGTTAGTCTTGTGAGGACATAAACACATCTGACATCATGTGACTGGATATAAAGAGCATTAAACTCTAGGCAGATTTTACATGTTAAGTCTTTCCATTTTAAGCTGTCATTTTACAAATTGAAATGAAACACAGAAAGGTTAGGGTTAAGGTTGGTGTTCAAGGCATGACAGGTAAGAAGCAAAAATGGGTAATGATAAAATGAGATATGACTTGGCGTGTCATTGACTATGCTAATTCATGATACCAGACTGCATAAGCAGAGGGTAAATTTGATAGGTATGACATGGATTTTACCAACTGATACTGTCAAACTAACTAATCAAAAATAAACTTAAAACTTAAAACAAGAATATCCACTTTTCACTGCCGTAGCATTTGTCACATAATTGTTTAAGATGCTATTTAGCACAGTGTACTGTGGTTGCATTTCTTAGTTGGATTGAAAACAACAACAAACTTTCATAATGTTACCTGGATTTTATGTATTGTGTCTCTTCCTAGTTAAACTGTACAGAGGTAAATTGGTGAGATTCAGCTCAGGAACTCACTAGACTGAGAATACTAACCCAAAAGAACACAAAAACAGGCTCAGAATTGAATGTCAGAAGCTATCTTTTCCCTACCTCTTTCAAATAGCATCAATCAACATTAAAGATAATGGTATCGTCTTCACTTGGTAGTAGAAGCGTGCCCTTTAAAGAGAGCTGTTTCAGTTTGCTGTATCTATTCCTTTGTCTAAGAGCATCCCCTTTATAGTGATGCCTTTCTTTGTTCTAATGACTTCTGTCAGCCAGCAATTCTGATGCCTCAGAGTGCTTAACATAATTCAGACTTCTTCCTGTGATTAGCCCCATGCCTTCAACCATATATGAAAATTCATTCTAAATGTCCTTTACAACCTATAAAACATCCATATTGACTTGGGGCTGCCAAGCTGCAGGGTGTTGCTAATCAGTTCCCTCTATGGTCCATTTAGCCTCTGTGTCATTAAAGATAATACAAATAAAACAGTTAACATGAAAGCACTTTGAATCATTCCCCTAAAAAAAGAAAAATCTGCCTCCTTCACCAACTGTCAATAATTTGCACTGGAAAAAGATTTGATTTTATTTCTTTAGTTTCCCAGGCTTGCCATACATTTGTGCTGAACAAATTCCAGTTAATTACAAGGCAAATGGTATAAAAATG
>VUQS01055077.1:0-12571 GCA_015108495.1 Heterochromis multidens | reverse complement strand
CAAACCCCCCAAAAAAAAAAAAAAAAAAAAAAAATGCTTACATAAAAAAAACTATAGATAGCAACTCATGACAGTCATGAAAGATTAACTCATGGCTAGTAACTTGTAGAGGCTGAATATGTCAGTAGTCAGAAATTTTCTCTTTTTTGTGTGAAGATAGAGACAAGTCCCTTTAGCCACAGCTATATAAGATAACACAGCAAGGCTTTTGGGAGGCTAAACTACAGAACTAACATCAAATTATCTCTGTACAAAAAAAAAGAATAGTAAATACAATACATGTGCATGTATGTGAAAGAGAAAAAGAGGGAAAGCAGGGCAAATGAATCACTACTCATATTTGCACATGTGCAGGAATATTTGAAAATACTTTCACAAAAAAGACTAGGCATTGTATATGTTTGGAGATGTGCTGTGTGTTGTGGTTGAGGCAAGCAGTGATCTATTCTTTCCCATTACCCTACTGCATACGTGTGGTTCATTTACATTCATGGTTATCCAGATAATGAAGCTTTCAATCCGGGGGATCCTGTGGTGAGAACAATGAACCCAATTACCTCCCGCCGCCTGTGAGATGGGATGGCAGACTCTTAGACAGATGGGAGAGGCTGCACTCGGCCGGCAATCCAATCACATTCATCTTGCTAGCTTCCCGTTTCCCCTGTTCATGTGTTCTTCAGCAACTTATCAACAGGCAGGGGCCAGAAAACCTGGGATCATTACATCACACACAACAATTCTGCAAACACACATGCGCACAAACAAATTCCCCGAGGTCAACTCCGGCCTCCACAGTCTTACTCTCTATGCCCCACTGCTGTCATGCACATCAGGTTTCTTGCTTCCTTCAAATACAGCCCTTGAAAATGATCTTAAGAGTTTGCATCCTTCACTTGCTGGAGGAGGAGGAGGTGGTAGGGAAAAGGTTTTGTGGGCAAGGTAATATCTTCCTAAATCTTGATCTCCTTATCAGTCAGCCAGAGTATGACTAAGAACATTCCTAATGAATTATGCAATATACTCAAGTTTCCTTTATCTAGCATAAAATATGCTCTGGCTGTATAGTTATATGCTCTGCCAGAAATAATTCAATGATCCTCTCAGCAAAAGTTACTTGCTATAATATCAGCCCTTGCCTGTGTGTGCAGCATGATGGGAGATAATGGATATAGTGTAAACAAGAAGTTAAACAAGCATAATGAGCAACAATTTTGATCATGTCTCTGATGCCCTCCCATTAAATAAAACACTGAAGATGGCTGGCTGTTGAATTAGTTTATTTACTAAAGATTTCCCATTAAAAAATATAAAATTACAAATATATTAATAAAACCAAAACAATGAAAAACTGCAAAACATAAACTTTTGACAGCTTATATCATTTTATTCAGTCAGTGGTCTTATCAGTCCTATTTTTCAGCTATAAATTTTGCAGCACCATGGCTACTTTTAATACATTCTCCAAAAGTTTCAGAGCTAAGAAAAAGTACAATGTAGCTCCTCTAAGAGAGGACTTGACATTCAACAGTGGCCAATGATACAGACTGTGCCTGGACTTAGACGATGCTTGAGGGAATGTATTCCACTACTAGATAATTAGCTGGTGATTGCATGAAAGCTGATACCGATTCCGCATAATGCTCCAATATTTTCTGCACGCGTCATGCAAAATATATCCTTATCTCATATTCTTAACCCCCTTTGGCCCCTAATTCTGACACTGTGATCAATAGTAATTGACTTAGTGATCGATGTGTCTCTTGAAGTTTTCCATCAGTACTGCCACCACTTATGTCCACACTACTGTAGGGAAGTGCATGGTTTGCTAGTGAGGATGTGTATGGTAATGCTTATAACAACTCCACAGAGTAGCATATAGGTGATGAGATGACAATGAGAGTTGTCATCTCATTGTTAAACACAGTTGTGTACATATACACACCAACATATATGTCTAGCCATGCATATGTGTTTCCTCACACACACACACACACACACACACACACACACACGTGCGCGCGCACACACACACACACACACACACACCCACATGTACACACAGAAGACACACACAGGCAGACAAAGACTGCACATCCACTGAACCCTTGGATGCATTATTGATAAGCTACTAATTACGCTTGTTGCAATTTCAGCTGACCTTTCCCGGGAACATCCAGGATCATTATAAGCTGAATTCTCCCTTGAAATTGCAAAGGTAATCTACAGTCCAGCTTCCTTGTTCTCCTTTTACCCCCAAAACCATCACAGCCCTTACTTCTCATTATTCACTGCAGGGTGAAGATGTGTTCTTCCATCTCAAAGCAGTAGTAGAAAATGTTGAAAAAAAGAAAACGTGATCTAGTGAAGACAACAGAACGAAAGAGAATTGTGGAAACACTACAGTACACAGCTGAGTTAATCTCAAACTTCTACTATTGCACTTTAGGTTTATAATGGCATGCATCATCATAGATTACCATTATGGCAAATTTGTTAATAAGGGCAACCTTAACAGCTTTCCAACTTAGAAAAATCATCTTTTAAAAAAGATAAAATACTATATCAAAAGTCGTTGTTCAGGTGGTGGTTGGGAAGTTTAGTGGAAAATCAAATTGCAAATCTAATAATCTTGGTTTAACATATAGAGACAAATCAAATAATGAAGTGTCTAAGTAAGGTTTGGGGCCACCATGTGTCACTAGAAAAGCTTCAATATTTCTTGGCATTGAAAAAAAAAAGTGTTCTTCCAAAAGTTATTCCCTCATTTAATGTTTTGATGGTGGTAATGGAGGGCAGTGTCTAACACATCAGTCAAAAGGTCCCATAGGTGTTCAACTGGGTTGACATCTGGGGACTGCAAAGGTCAGAGGATTTGATTCACATACTTTCATCCTCATTTAAGCATCGTGTGAACCTTCGTGCCCTATGGATTAAGGCATTGTCACCCAGAAAGAAACCATCAGGATAGGTTGATGGATGGTTCATCATAAGATAAAGATGACCACTCAGAAACACTTTATATTAATATGCAGTGATCCTTCCTTCAATGGGGATAAGGGGGCCCAAACCATGCCAGCAAACTGCTGCCCCAAATCCCCTCACTGTAGGGGTTTCATAGTTTCTGGTTTTTCCTTTAATTTTTCAAAAGTCTGCCGAATTTCCTTTTTAGAAACAAAAGCAAGATCAATCACAATGCCTCGAGAAAAGATAGGAAAGTTAGGAAAATATATGCACAACATGGCAACACTAATCTGGATTTTTTTAAGGCAGAAACCACAGTCCACACCAATCACAGTCTTAAAAAAATGCCAAAGTCTGGCTCTGATGATAAAGCATAAGAAACAAGGAGTACCAGCACAAAGTGATAAGACCTGCTACGACTTGGTGTTAACTGCTAATGTCGTTAATGAATAAATGCATGTAGAGATACTGTATCCTTGATGAATCATCTAAATACATATGATAATCCTCCTCCTCCCTATAAGTTCAGAGGGATGTTATCCACAATAAGAAAGAAAGAAAATATATCAAATATCAAACTCTGAAATGTTTTAAAGAACAGACAAGGCTGAAATATATGTCTATATTCATGTAAAAATCAACCTCTGTGAAACATTAAACATGAACATTTTAAAAGCATGCCTTTGCTTATCACAGTACTCAAAGATCAACCCGGGGCATTTCAGTGGTTGCAAACCTACCAAATGGCCTTCCATATGTGGGCGTCCAGTAAAATGTCAATATCCACCAAGTGACCCTTCCCTGCTCTTTGAGCTAAGAATCTATTTCTTTTGTTTTAATTCTTTGAATTTGCTTGTGGGAGACATTTTCTCTTATTGCTTTAAACAATCTTGTCTGTCCCGATTCAGATTCCTTTATTGTCATTTAGTCAATACATCACAGATGCATTGCTGAACAAAATTACGAGCACAGAAAAATACAAAAAATCATGCATAATATAACTGTATTCTGTTATAAAGTGGGATATCTCTTTGAAAAAACCCAATATATATAAAGTAATGAAGTTAAAGCAAAGAGCTCCAAGGCACTGTAAAAGTCATGTTTTTTTCAGTTTGCATGTCATTCAAAAAACATGACTGTATGAAGGACATGGTGACTTTTTTTTCTAGAGTTTCCTCCTCTTTTATCTTCACTTGTTTATAGCTTTTATCCATCCCCCACAATTTTTGTCTAAAACACACACAAACATACAACCAACCTGACACACACACACACACACACACACACACACAAAAAAAAAAATCCACATATTAGGTAATTCTACCTATAAGAAGCAAGTATACCTAAATAATTATTTTACTCTTTTACTGCAATCAGATTTTGTTGGTGATGGGAACTGATTCGGAACCAAAATAAATAGATAGTAACGGAAAAGGGCTGGGAACAGCAGTTTGCTGGCAGTGCTCTGAACCAGGTGAGCCGATGCAGGAAGGGACGACACCAGCCAAAGGATTAATGGTCTCAGGGGAAGCCAAGGTAAGCCTGCTGCTCCTGCTTGACATCTTTGTACTTGTAAGAGCACAGAAATTAGCCAGGCAATGCAGTGAGTAATGGCCAGGGTGCTTCCATCAGTCCCATTTAACAATGCATGCAAAGCCAACAGAGGAAAATGCAGGGAGAGAGAAAAAAGAAGTAAATGCTCTCTCGGGCATGTGTGCAGAGTTGCATTTAGCACTTTATCACATAATATATAATGCTGTAAATGCAACAGAAATATTACACTTTTGCCCTGCCTATTAGGTTACATACATCAAATATCAGACATATAGAACAGGATCTTTTTCTCTTATATCCCTTTTAGTATAATCCAATAATTTCTGTGGCATTCTGTGACAAAAAATGTGCAAAAAATAAATAAACAACACACTAAACTATTTCCCATGGCACGTTCTGTAGCTTTAGTGTAATTTAGCGATTAAGATAAAAAGATTTTGGAAATTATCATATTCTACTTTTGAAATCATTCAGCAATGTGTGTTCATCTTTGAGGAACTCTATGATGGGATGATGTTTGAATATTACGGTGCTTTTGGAGTTGTTCAGTGATGTACAATCATCTGCCATAATGACTCACAGTGGAAAAAATATCAAAACGCCCACATAGACTTCTAAAACCATTCCTGCAGCACAATCCACTTATCCACTATCCATCTGTTTGTTTGCTCGACTCATCATTTGTCAGTACTGTATCTGACATGAAGTCAAGCCGACCTCAGTCACTGCTGTCTGCAGAGAAAAAGTTGCCTTGGGGCCTTAAATGATGCTCAATAACAGATCATTTTAAGGACTTCGTCTAATCATGCTTCATCATCTTCATAACAGAGATGTGTTGCCATTATACTTATTTCTCCTTTTTGCTACAGTTTTAAATAAATTGTGAATATATGTCCTTCTCACAGTTTGTAATTTGTGTCTGATTTCTGTTTTAAAAATAAGATTTTTTAAGCTAAAGCACTGCTCATTGTCCAGCTGTCTTCTGTGTGCTCTTTAAACAGATATCTGCATATAAATATGCAAAATCTGTAGTCAAGGTATAAAATTTTAGATACTAAGCTCTCTGGTTTTCATTTGTGGTTCACTTATAGACTGAGTTCTATTGGCCAGTCACATAGGAGCGGGCTTTGGTTGCATGAGGGTTAACAGAAGAAAACAGGCATTGCATTTGCTTAGATGCAATCTCGAAACTAGTGGCTATTGTCTGATCTCGAAGCTTTTTTTATCAGATTTTTAAAATTTTTCAGCATGAGTAAAGAGTTTGTTTATACAAACACACACTTGATATTTATTTCAACTCTAATACATCCATTAAAGTATCTGTATAGTATTTATTTGAGTAATCCCTAATCAGCCTAGGCTACTTCTCTCTTAATCCATATGGCTATTATTTGCAGATAGAAATGGTACTGTGAAAACAGGGACAACATATTACGGTGAGTGCTGACAGCAGCCCAGACCTATGTGGTGCCTAGGCCCCTCCAGATGTTCACATATTGTATTATTCTCACACTGCAGTGCACTCTATTCATCAGAGACTTATGTCCCTGTACACACCAAATGTCAGTGACTCACAATGTGCTCAGAATTGTGCACACTCATATCCACAGGATAACAGAAAATAGTGAGTATAACAAAATGTGTGTGTTTTTTTTTAAATGAAACACTACTTACACACATTTTCTCAAGCCACACTCAGGTATCAATGTATCTATTTCTACTAATTTAGTTATTTTATACGGAACTTTGGCCGCTTCAAAGTGTACAGCTGTTTTGAAAACAGATTGTATCCCATCATATGTACCAAAATCAAACAAAAAAAAGCAGCAGCACCTGTAATCCATGCTGTGGTTAGGCTTGCAAGCAGATTTTTGTCAATTTCTTTTTAAACCAAACCAAGGCCACCCTTTGCAACAGAAAAAAAATCTAACAACTAATTGAACTATGGAAAATGTCCTTTTCTGCTTAAAAATGTGCTTTCATAGTTGCTTCAGAATGTGGACATTTTTTTGTGTCAAAATTTGAGGAACCATTCTAAACAAGTGAGCTACAATATCCATCTGAACAAACATACTTTCAGACAGTCTTAAGTGTTACATTGTCCTCTTACACATTTATTTCCTTCTGATTTTATTATTATCAAACCTACCTCTCCAAAAGCACCAGCTAAACTGTTTTCCAATTGTTTCCAATTGGCTAGTAAATGTTTCTTTTTTAAAAATACTAGTTTTACAAGAGTTATATATCTCGTACTTAAAATGACTCACTAAAGTGACCATTTTCTCTATCTTCTCATACAATAAATTTACTAAATAAATAAAATACCTAATTTGTATAATTATGTTGTAGGAGACATATGTGATTACAATACAATACTTTATATGGCAAAAACTTTTACTGCAAGTTTTTTCTTATTCTTTTCCATATGGGTTAGTACTTCCACGCTTGCCACATGGGACCAAGCCTTTCCTACTCTTTCGTGCAAGGAAATCGAGAATACATAATCCTCCTTGGCAAGAATGGATGAATGAATAGATGGAGAAATGAAGGGATGAGGTTTGGTCTCCCAGCTGTCTAAGGCTTAGGTTTACCCCAGCACGCTGGTTCCTACTAATGACCAGAGGCCCTGAATTCCTCTGGCTCCCCTGGGAAAACAGCTGCTGCCATCTCCAGCTTCTCCACAGACTTTGAAGGAAACATGGCAGTAGTTGAGCGGGCTACACTCCTGCCAAGCAGAGCAGCAACTCAGGGATGGGGACAGACAGGCTTGTTGTGCCAGCAGGGTGGCTAAGCCTGCTGAAACCCTATCCAGCCAATTACTCCCTCCGAATGCCAAGCTAGCTCTCTAATGGAGAAACTGGGGACCACATGCTGTTAGGTCCCCTCGCAGGTTTACAGGTTTTACAGGTAGGTGTTACCTAAGAGGCAGTAACACTCCCTATTCAGGTCATTTTTTTCTGCCCTTTCTGACAGGTAAAACTGAACAGAAAAAAAACTCAGTTTGATTCTCTCCCAACCACTTTGTTTAAAATGACAAATTCGTTTTAGATCTCTTGTTTCAGTTCGTCATCCACTCACACATAGCCTCTGGTTAAGCTTACCCTTTAGACCATTTGCAGAGAAAAGAAACTGCTTTATAGAAAAGTAGTGAAAATGGCCAGGCCAGAGGGGGTGGACGCCTATGGTTAGACTACCTAATCATTCTGTCCACGTTCCTACTGTTCAGATAAGCAGCACAGTGCCTCCAGTGAGCCTTTCCTCCATTGAAGGCATACATATACTTTAACACAGCTAATTTGTGCAAGTCTTGCAGCACTTGCACACCATTTAGAGATACACTTCAGATTTCACTAGAGAGCTAGTGGACCGTATGGCGGGATGGGGGTCAGAATAAATAGAGCTGCTACAACACAGGATAAATAAATTCCAAATAAGTATTGTTTATCCAACCATTGTTCTCTGTCAAAGCTGTTGAAGTAGCAATCAACGTTACTCTTATTGTAAATGTTTTCTAGCAGCTGTTGGTAGACTGTAAATTGGGAATTGTTTTGCTGGAGCATGAAAACCAGAAAAAGTTACTTTTAATTAGGTTTGGATTGTTTAATCACAAAGAAATACCTGTGCTTTTTTGTAAAATTATCAAAATACATTAACCCAACCAATCAAACTTAAGAGAAATATGGAATTACACTGCTGAGAAATTAATTTTACTACATTTGGCAGCTTCTAGACTGTTCCTTTTCCCTCTGTGTTTATAAAACAATTTGGGAGAGTCCACTAAAACAACTTTCCTCTAACAATGTGTTATCAGACTGAGAAAAACAAGAGAGAATCAATAGAACCTGTGGTCATGTATAATTTGCAGGACCAGCACTTGACTACCAACAAATAAAGATTTTTTTTTCTTTTCTGCACGTTGCAGTCAAGGATATTGGTAATAGGTGGCTATTTTCACCAAAATCCTGCCTGCAGGTCAGCTGAAATGACTGAATACCAGTGAGCTCTGTGGGCGCACACATCACTGTCCTCGTGTAAACAGGAGGCCTGAATGTGTTCTTCACACTTCTTTGTGTGTTATGTTTATATCCATGCACAAGCTCGGCTGAGACACACTGACAAGCTGCACCTCGCACAAGTCATAGCCAAACCACAATGGCAGCAAAAAAATAAAAAAAATCTTTTTAATTGCATGGAGAATAGTGTGCAATTCTCAGCATTTTTTCTTTTTTTTGTGCCTTGGAAAATCTTTGTCTAACCACAGCGTGATGTTGTTTGTGTTTGTGAGTGTGTGTGTGTGTGTGTGTCAGGTTGGTTGGCAGGCTGTAAGACTGCCTTGGCTAGTCAGAGAGCTCTTCTCCCTGAACCAGCTGGGCCCTCCTGTCTCCCTCCAAAGCAGTCAGTGCAGACCACATGGTCTCACCCCACTCTGAAAGGTGCCACTGAGCCTCACACAGCTAGACACACACACACACACAAACAGAATGACACATAGAGTGCAAGCCCTAAGGCCGACATATTCCAAGGAATACCTTCTGCTGTCTACACACTGCAACCTGACCTGTTCAGCTGAGGCATCCATTCACAATTATTTTGATAAAACAAGCCAGACAAACACATGTATGAGAGCACCAACAGTACACAACACAAAATAAAGAATCAGCACAACATGAACAGAGTATAAGCCTGACTGTTTCTGGTAACTCCACAATGTTTGTGGGTATTTAATTGAATATAAAAAAAATTGTATTAGGGTTCTTGCTATTTACTTAATAAATTCTGTCTCCATATTTTATTTTTACAACTGCGGCTCCGTGCAGACTTTTATCACATATGCTGATAAAAGATATCAACAATTTTTTGTTGAAAAGTGTGTAGGTAATACATAATCAACACAAGTTATATGATTTTGGGCTATATGAAGAAATGTTGGTAGCTTAATCTTTGCTTTATTTAGCTGTCCTTAAAAAGTCAGTCTATGTAAATAAATAATTATGTAATTCTATTATGTCCTAGTTTAAAAAATATTGTTTACATTTCTTTTTTATCTTCAGAACAAACAGGAATGAAACACTGGTATTTATTGGTGATGCTTCATTGTTGAGTCTTCCTGCATCTTTCATTCTGTGTGACTATAAATGTCTTTGGGTCATTTTTATGCATAGAAAAATACACTATTTGTACTTTACTTTGTCAACTGTGTTTTTCTACAAAATGGGTGAGCTTGTGAACTGACCCTTGTTTGATGGAGAACCTATTTGCTCTTAGAGGTTCATTTTATCAGTCTCTCTGGATAAGGTCACTAAGGTGGAGAAAGATAAAAAGACATGCTGTCTAGAAAAAAGCAAAAAGTGGAGAAGAACAGCAAAAGCTAGATGCTGGGAGGTCCATGTCACATGCTCGGCCCCAGGACCTTGTGGTGGAGGAAGTGCACTTCCCCTGAGCCTTTTTTACCCTTTAGCTGAAGTCAGGCTGAGTGGACAGAGTTAGGTGGGGGGAGTATAAGGCAAAGAAGGAACGGCAGAAAAAGCAAGACAAGTGAGCTGAAGAGAGAAATGTTGCATTGAATCCTAATGTCAGATCAGAGCTGAGCTGAACATTGAGGAGATCTCTCCTGCCAGCAGCGTAAGAATAGGCATCTGTATCAAGGGTAAAAAATATTGTGATCTTTGATTATTCCCTGTTTCACCTTTCATTAATATCATCCAGATACAAGGCAGGGCAGCTTGACATGCACACACAAGCACGAAACATATTTTGCAGGCACACTAGTAAGATAGCACAGGATTTTGACAGAACTCTTTGTTTTCTCTGTGCTGCTGCTGTACATTACTTCTCTGCAGTTGTAGGTCACATTCATTTCATACTGAGCTTTCTGTTGACTGCTTTCAGCTTTTTATGTTCTGTTTGTGGGCTCATGTGATAAGAATGAAAAAGGGCAATTTGTACGGTGGTGGAGAGAGCTCAACCCACTGCAAGTTAAGACAACACATTGAAATAGACAAAAATAAACATATTAAGGAAACATCTTCATCAGTTTGAAAACACGTGCTGCAAATGCACACAAGTCATCCGACAAAGATGCACAGCCAAATACAGAGATGCACAGACCCAACACATGTGACACGTAGCACGCTTCACAAACTTAAAAAGCCACAAAGGATTGAACAACAAGCATTTCCCAGCTGGGTTTGTCACTTTTCCTGTCATTTGGAAGCATCTTTGTTGTTGTATTTGCCTATTAACAGGAGCGTTTGCATGCAATTTTCTCACGCAATACACAGTAAATATAACTATTATATATGAATCATGTATACATTATGTTGTATTAGAATATTGCTAAAGTGGATACTTTAATGAGTAAATCATCATATGAAATATATATGTTTTATTAGGCATAAAATACTGACAGTAATGCCATTTTTTTTTTTTTTTTAATTTAAAGTCAGGCTCACTTTGTTTATATTTTAATTAGATGGCACAAATAAAATCCTGTTTCCACTGTCATGCAGGGATCCCATTTCTCCATATAAATAATTCAGATTGTACATGCTGGCAGGCCAAGAATAGATTCCTAAAATAACACAAGGCAGGAGGGATGGAGGAAGGTGGGTTGTAGAAAAGAGTAAGGCCGAAGGGGCTGAAAGTCAGTGAGCCTGGGACTTTGACATCCCTCAGCACCTCAACCTCCAGTCCTTCCTTGACCTGGGAAACGAAGCATCTCTTGATACGTTTACTGCATTAACCATAATTACACCCACCATGCAACCAAACGATGCTATCCTCCTTTCTGACACCCAGATTTTGAATGTTCACCCTGTCATTCCCTGCTTTCCTTGCTGTCACATTGGTCTTGCTAAACTGAGCTGTCATTTATTAAGATACCCTTTCAGATTAGGATGCCAAATAGCCTTGCAAAGCATCCCTTGCTCCAGCAGTCAAAGTAAGATGGTCAAAGTAGTGCTTCAAGGTTTCACTTTAACATTCAGGAATCAATCCATGCTTCTAATCCAGCATATTAGGTTGATGTGTGCCAGCAGTTCAGGCAGGCAGCTGTCCAGAGCCGTACCTTTCCCTAAAGCACATTGTGCCTGCATTGCTTCCTGATTCCCTGATAACATTAATGCCAGGCAGATGTCGCTGAACTAGTCCAGACATTTTCTTAATATCAGAGTTGGAGGCTGGCCTCCTTTCTAAGCCCCTGCTGAATTTTTTGAAAATCTCCCATGGCTTTTAAGAGCAACACTTTATTGACCCACAATATCTTCCACATCAACAACAGTCAAGCCATTCCTCTCCCTAATGGTAAGAAAATCAATAGGTGACGAATGGATTTATTTATATTTCAAGCAATGTTTTGTCATATTTTTGTTTTTCTGACAAGTTTATTGCTGTAGGGGATGCTGAGCATAGGAGGATAAAGTGTGCAATATAATAACAAAAAAAAAAAAGAAAAGACAACAGATCTGTGGACCTCTATCAGCTGTTTTCATTTTACAACCAGTAACATCAGTTCCAGATGGGGATCTCTTCCTTATCACAACACTGCTTCGCTTCTGTCATTAGCCCAACTCAGAAGCTAATCTACAGGGTGGGCCATTTATATGGATACACCGTAATAACATGGGAATGGTTGGTGATATTAAAGTCCTGTTTGTGGCACATTAGTATATGTGAGGGGGCAAACTCCCCAAGATGGGTGGTGACCATGGTGGCCATTTAGAAGTCAGCCATCTTGGATACAACTTTTGTTTTTTCAATAGGAAGAGGGCCATGTGACACATCAAACTTATTGGTAATGTCACAAGAAAAACAATGGTGTGCTTGGTTCCAACGTAACTTTATTCTTTCATGAGTTATTTACAAGTTTCTGACCACTTATAAAATGTGTTCAATGTGCTGCCCATTGTGTTGGATTGTCAATGCAACCCTCTTCTCCCACTCTTCACACACTGATAGCAACACCACAGGAGAAATGCCAGCACAGGCATCCAGTATCCGTTGTTTCAGGTGCTGCACATCTCGTATCTTCACACCATAGACAATTGCCTTCAGATGA
>VUQS01055076.1:0-15837 GCA_015108495.1 Heterochromis multidens | reverse complement strand
AAAGAAAGCGGAAAAAAAAAAAAAAAAAAAAAAAAAAAAAAAAAGGGAATTGTATGGGAAATGTTTAAATTGCTTAAATGATAATTTGTGTTTTCTGGTCTATAAACTGCGTACATGTCGTCTGTCCTGCAGTTTTCATGACTGGAACACAGCCTGCATCAGTTTATAAATTTGCCATTTACTAGTTTAAATTACTGTATGATTATTGTGCTATGGTATGCTCTACCTACAGAGCATGCAGGTGAGTTAAGAGTGTGCCCCCTGCTGGACAACATGGCAAATTACATAGATTTTTCTTTTAATTTATTTTAAACACATTGAATAGTTAATTTTCCCACTTTCCAACAAATATTTAAATGAACAACAATAACCATGAGGTTTACCTTTTCTTGGGCTTTTTTCCGAACCTGAATGTCCTGTCGCTCTTGTGCAAGTTTTTCAGCTAGCAGTGAAAACTGAAAGAGAGAAAGAATGTCAGACTTCACCTGGAATGGATGGGTTGTTTCCTCCATTTTAAAACAGCAGAAAGCTGCAGGTGCATCTTACCTGGTCTTTGTAATAGTTCTCCATGGACTTTATCTGATCCTGGTGTCGTCTCTGCTGTTCCAGTCGCCTCTCCCTGGCGTAGGCTCTCTGCTCTCTCAACCGATTCTTCTGTATGTCCAAACCCTCCTCGAATAGCTGCCGAAACATCTGCAAACACAACACACAAAACACTTTGGTCATTACATCACCCAAAGACGCCGGATAATCTCACACAATGTTATTTAATCTTTAAATGATTATTCCAACCTTTACTAGCAACACAAAATGACACAGCTCATTAAGTATAAATTAGACTCTGAACATTACTAATAAAGCTAAATTAAAATCTTTTTACTACATGTGCACACTATTCATGATTATTTGACAATTTAACCTTTTATAGTAATACCATGTTTTTTTTCTGCATTTATGAAATTATAGAACTTATATAATAAAACTTTACTTTTTAAGTATTTTTACCAAAAAACTGAACAAACATGAAGTAGAAGAATACATTTCTATAAGCATGACTGGGCCTACTTGAAACCAGAGTAGCTATAAAGTTTTGCAGGCCACTTTGAGTCCTACTCGTCTTTTCTGATGTGAATCTCATTTAAAAGTAGTCTGTTATACATACTGTTACATTTTCCTCTGTGTCTTTTTTTTATTTGTTTAGGATCTGGAGCTGGGAGGACTCAAGGTGATTCATGCCTGTGTTTAGATGCAAGTTCGGCAATAGATGGCGGTTATGACACAACTGGAGAATGTAAAGAATCACTTAGAGCAATGAAACAAAGATTAAAATGTAATAAAAAAAAATTACCTTTGTTCACTTTCATATTCATCTACTTTTTTTTGTCAAAGCTACAGGGAGCCACTGAAGATGGACAAATAAGCTGCAGCCTGAATGAAGAGGAATAATTTAGTCCTAAACTGTAAATAAACAGTCATGAATAACCTTCACTACCCACCCTCTCCTCCTTGGTGCGGGCCCTCATCAGGCGGGCTCGGTGCTGAACATGGTAGTCGTTGTGGTACTTCTTGGCTCGAGCTATCTGCTGCCTCTGCTCCCTCAGCCTGTTCTGAGTCGACTTCTGCTGCTGGATTCGCTCTTTGAAGTCTCTCTAGAGAATCGACAGCTTAGTTAGAGAAATGCTGTCCAGCACAGGCAGGTAGAGTCTTGTCCTGGACCTCTTTTCCAGCAGCAGGGCGCTGGTGCAGAGCCAGTTGTGCTTTGGTGCCTTTTGAGAACTAGGTTACATTCTGACAGGTTTGAGAAATGATTTTTACTCCGTGTTGCCAGCAGGCAATTTTCATGTTTTTGGCACCTGCGTCAGTCCATCTTTGGTAGAAATGTGTGGGACCAGGTCTAGTTTTGGAACCAGCACTGCATCAGTGGAAAGGGACAGTAGTGGACTGTATTGTAACTGTCTGATATGTTGAAGCTCACCAGGCGCCTGCTGTGGTCCTGTTCTTTACGGACGAGCTCAACCAGCAGGTCGTGTTTCCTCTGGGCTTCCACCACCTGGAAGATGAATTATATATTTATTAATGAGGCCATTAATCAGATGATTTAGTGCAGGCCAAAAAAGGCCAGACACATGTAATGGCCACTGTCTTACCTCTCTGGAGAGTTTGTTGCGATGCTGACTCTGATTGGACGACATGGCATGGAGTCTGTCCACCTGCTGCATTTGCTGCTCCCACATTTGACCCAGGTCGTGAGGTGAGATGTGAAGGTGAGGCAGCTCGTCCCGGAGCACCGGGAGAAGCTCATTCTCCTTTATTCTCACTGGAGACACACAGGAAGCACAAAGCAGAACACTGAATTAACAATGCTTGTGACAAAGCAGCAAACTGTGTACTTCCGCGCAAGCCTCCATTCAACATGTGTGTCTCATTTATAAGAGCAACCGATCGCTTAAGAAACTGACATCAACAAACACTTAAACACAAGAGACAATTCTGTTTTTTCCACCTGTGTAAGCATGATGCTCCGAGGCCACACATGTTACAATCAAGGGGCAACACACTGCAAATCATATACATGTGTTTGCACTCTTGTGGTGGTTTTGTGTTGGAGGGGTTCCTTGGTGGAGCTCAGTGAGATTTAAAATCCACCTTCCTGTGGACCTGCTGCTGCCTCTTCCTGTTCTGGCTGCTTAGAAACACACGAAACAATCTCACCATTTTAAACTTCCTAAATGTTTAACATGTATTTTGACCTAGAAGGCCACCATTTCTTTGTGTCCCATTTATCCATCAACATAAATTTGATGTGAACTTTTGTATATTTGTATGAGGCGAGGGGTTTTTTTTTCTTTCCAGTTTTGGTGTTATTGCTATGGACATTTCTGCCATCTCTTGGATATGATGGAACTAGATGGCATTTATTTCCAGTGTTTCCTGGAAATCAAGACCCTTAAACTCGAACGCAAAATAAAATCTACAAACCTTGGTTTCGTTTAAGAACTATTTTTTTCCACGGAACTACACCAACCGCATCACTGGGCGGAAGAACGCGTGGTGCTCTACCAGGATGTAAACATCAATGGCGTCCCTCTCTCATATGTAAGGTAGCTCTACTGAACAGCTATAAGTAGGGAAGTAAAGTATTTTTATTGACAGGTGATGGACAGTAACATTTAGGTCCACCGTGTCCATTTCAGACTGCAACAACAAACAGAAAACCTGGTCTGCTGTCAGTTTTCACAGGCTACCCTTGAACGGCTCAGTACGTACTGAGCTACGAATCAACCAGAACCCTCCGTCGTCGTTTTATTTTGGTCTGCAGCGACCATTTTTCACCCGATGACCTGATCCACCATGAAGGGAGCGCCTGTGTGACGCCCACTGCCGCTGCAGACCAGACCCTCGCTGGAGGCTCTAACGGGACCGCTTTACCCGGGTAAAGACCCCCTGGATGGCATGTACGATTAAATAATAAGCTGAGCTTACAAGTTATATCCATTTCAGAGCAGATTAACCAAAAAAAATACGAGTGTCTAATTGAATTAGTCTTTTTTTGTTTACGACCCAAACACCGACACCAAAGTCAGGGAACCAGGTGTGACCTGTTTGTGTGGAGCTGCACAGCAGCGTCATCATCAGGTTTACATGTCAACATCTTCTGCTGTCTACAGGCCCAAAGGGTGGGAACTGCAGGCCACCACAAAGTCACAACATATGCAGTATTTTTGTCTGGAAAAACTCCCACAAATAAAAGGAATGCAGCTGATGATTCTCATTAAAAATAAATAAATAAAATAAAATCTTGAAGCAATGTATTATTATTTATTTGTGAGTCTCACAAGAAACCTGTGGCTCAAAAAGTCAGTTGATGGATGCATCCCCACTGAAACCCAGTTACTAGATGAATCAGCAACTCGGATAACGGCAGTTTTAAAGTTTAAAAGGAGAATACAAGAGTGTAAGACAACTATCACATAAAAATAAACTCTCCATTTCGGTGGTACAGATCGTGTAAATGTTATTTATTAGTGGATTTACATCTGCCTTCAGTGCAGTCAGGTTATCTGAGCATCACGGTTCTTTTTTCCTGAATCATAATTTCTTTCATACTTTCCTTGATTTCATCACTTTTTCATGCCTGTGAAAAGAAAAGAAATTATAATGATTTAGGAAAAAAGAACCATGATGCTCAAAAACTCAAAAAAGGGGATTAAGGAAAAAAAAAAAAGACAGAAGGGATTTTTTGGACTATTTGACCACAGCAAGAGTCTGACAGAGACTCTCTGCCATCCATCAACACACCAAAAACAAATACAGAGAGGAAGGTAGCCAAGTTGGAGTGTAAAATTAATACATAATGAACCAGTTTGTCTGACAGAGGATGTGCTTATAAACCGAGGAGAATCAGAACCACTTCAGGTCAGTAACTATACAGCTTTGGGTTTTAGTGCTCTTGAAGACACACTCAAAGCTCGTAGTGTACCAGCTGGCAGATGAAGCAGAGACACTCGCTTCATTAAAGTGTGTGTTTTTTGTTGTTACAGTTGCCAAGACGACTGGGCAGTAATGGACCGACCTTCAGGTCAGTTCAGAAGCATTGGTGAGTCAGTGAATGATCTCCACCTATCTGATTTGGATGATCTGTGCATGTGTGATTAACTACTAACACTGTAAAAAAAATTAAACCATGTAGATATTACCAGTGTGGAAGAGACAGGTGTGTTTCTTATTAAAAAGTTGATTGAGAGAACTGTCTGTGTCTATTTACTGGTGAACTCTGACATTCTGCCAGCAGTGCCTCGTGGTGAATGTTCAGGTCCACAAATGTTTCAGGCTAGGCTCTTCATCTTCATTCTTAGCATCAGATAGCAATCCACTGACAAATGGAAACAACAAACAAGAACATTCACCAAAAGAGAGTCGCTGCTCCAGGAGTCCCAAATGGTTTGAATATAGACCTTTCACCAAAACGCTTTCATGAGTTTAGTTTATATCTGTTACTCCTCGATCTAAAATCTATTTGCCAAATGGCCCATATCTCCCACTGTTTACAGGCTGTAAAGTTATTATCAGTAGCAGGTGGAACAACACAGTTTTCCTTCAGTTTAGAATCTACATTCACTTGTTTCAAAATAGTCCCTACTTTGAAAGTTAAGTATTCAAACTTTTGACTAAAACATCATTTTAAATTAGCATTCTGACATTAATTTACAGGCCTTCAAGTAAATCTGCCAGAGAAGTGCGCCTCGACCACTAAGTAAGTCAGCAATTAACTGATCACATTCCCTCTGAACTCCATTCTCCAAAATACATCCATAGCGACATCTCTTGTATGTTACCATCTGTAGCCATGCTCCCTACAGTGTAATTGTTTCTTAGCCATTTTTTCTGATGCATTTCAGAACAACTCCACAGTACATTGTTGATGAGGAGGCCATTCTGCAGCTGATGCAGACCTGCCCAATGTGCAACAGAAAGTGCCGCTGCAGCAAACACACTCGCGGTCCTTACCTCATAGTCTACCAGAGCTGCTACTTCTGTGATTATCAGCGCAAGTGGGCCAGCCAGCCCGAAGCCAGAAATATGAACATTCATAAGACACAAACACTGCCCAAGAGGAAACTTCCAAAGGACGAGGTTAATGCTAAAGCTCAGCCATCACAGCCTAACAGAACAGTTTCTGAACCCTCAGCCTCACCCGAGGAACGGTCACAACATACATGAATCTGAACATGAGCCTGGTTTTAAATGTGCCTTAAGGTGGATCGCTGTTTTGTTGTAATTTTGCTGCAGAGTTGTAGTTCCATCCATGAGTAACATTTAATTTGGCAATAAAGAACACAGTAAAGTGCAAGGAGAGCAGATAAGCACAGTTTTGCTCACTAGTCATGAGAAATACTGCTTGAAAATATGTCAGTGTGTCACTGTGTGGAGGAAACTGTCCTTTTTAATACCAACTCTAATTTCAGTGTTTAGAGAAACATGTTACTTTAAGTTATAATGCTGCAGTGCAACATATACAAATCAGTCCAAGCAAGACTGAACGTGGGACATGTTTAATACACAGGAACTGCCTTGAAAGATAAGGTGTACTTTATTTTTCCCCAAACGTTGGGAAATTATTGGTCCATGTGATAAATATACAAGTCTAAACTTACCTGACGGAGCTTTCCTGGGGGCCTCCAGCCGTCTCTGTCCTGGTGTGATTCGTGAGTTACGCTGTGATTTATGCAGAGCTTTCGATTTAGCCGGTGACGGTCTGGGTGCTGGTGAAACATCCTTTAGTATGGCCTCTCTGTACTCTCGCTCCTGCACAGACAGCGTCCTGGTTTAGTAAACTAGAACAAATATTTGTACACTCACAAGTAAAAAGAAGGATTTAGAGAGATGAATATGACTGTTTAACAGTTTTAAGTATTGATATTAAAAGTAAAATGTTGGGGCTGTGTTGGTGTTTACATTTAGAAATGTATTTACTAAAACAAGTGAAAATGAGGTGTAGTTTATATTTTTGTAGTTAAATCTTGAGTAAATTATTTCTTATTTACTTATTTGGAAACGTTATTTGAATGTATCCCAAAAAATTTACTTCCAAACAGATTTTTTGTTTAAATACAATAAAATTTTGTATTCTCTCTGAACTAATATGCTTTTTAGTACATATGGAGATATATTAGTTTTTTCTATTTATGTTATCTCAAGGGTGTAACTATTTTTAAAATATTCATACAATTTTTTTTTTTGTGCGCACGCGTGAACCTGTGTGCATCCTGTTGCAGTCGCTCCTGCTATTTCTTTTTTACTCACTCCATTTTTTCCCCTTTTTCTTTCAACTTCTCATCTGTTCTTATCTTTTAAGTCTTGCCCTCTCAAACATTTTCTTGATAAACAATTTCCCCGTTATTAATAAAGTGATTCTGAAAGTGCTAATAAGGCAATTTGTTCTTGTTTAAGAAGTGATTGTGATCTTAAGTTTAAAAGTCAATAATTATGGCGTTAAAGAAAGTAAAGAATGAAATACGCTTAAAAAATATAGACTCAGTAGACACAAAACATCCATATGGTTCATATACATAAATAATTTCAACTTGTTTGGAAAAAACTTTTAAAGAATTAAAAAGTTTGGATACAAATACAAATTCCATAACTTTTACAGAAAAAAAAAACAAAAAAAACAGGTCTTTAGCCCACGTCTACTTCTAATTCAATAAAACACTTAACTCTCCGATATGCTGCCATCAGACATGATGAAAAACACCCAGGGTAGGTTTTACTTTTGTTCACCAGATGCTGGATGCACATGGTATCAGGTCATACTGATTATTTTATAGTCCTGAGGAGTTTAAGGTGGCAGGGAGGTGTCCTTATTGAACTCACACTGTACAACAGATTCATAACTTACAGCTTCCTGAGCTTTGACGCGTGCCTTATCTAGTTCTTTACGTTCTTTTTCTTCATATCTTTTCAACTCTTCCTCGTAGGCTTCATTCTCCAGATACTGAAACACAGAGAGAATCATTTAATTTTCAAAGCATATGAAAGTAATCAAGCAGATTCACCATTTCTGGATGTATCTTTTCCTTGTTTTAAAGACTGCTCATATTCGTGTGTAGCGTTTTTAAATTTACACAAAAGTAAAAAAAAGTAGAAGACTCAAAAGTCTGCAGGGACAAATGCTCGACCCAAAACACTCTTCCAACTATGTTTCAGTGCATTAAAACATACATGCTGCTATACTTGGGTTTCGTTTGATGACAGTTTTTGTTATGGTTACCTAAAATAAATGTAAATATGATCCATTTTTTTTAGCCGCTGCTAATGGCAGCAAAACTTTATGTTCAAATTAAAATATTTTGAACACATCAAGTCTCGAGTCACTATCAAGCTTTACGTCAATACAAAAAACTAAGGTATACAGATTAAGACAGCAGGTAGGTCCAGTTAATATCATGCTCTACATAATGGTATCAGTGGAAATGGTCTGGAGCCCTGGTTATCAGAATCAGAATACTAATCAGAAGAGAATCAGATAATATATAATAGGATATAATAGGATAATTTTATCTCAGATCTTCAGCTAACACAATATTCAGGACGGTGTACAGTTAAGAAATAAATTGCTTCACTCTTAAAGACAAGCTGGAAAGACGGTAAAAAGTTTTTTTTCTTTTTACTGTCAATTGCATTTGTTTTTAAAGGCAGTTGAATACCAACTTTTTAATCGCTAAACTTGGTCTTTATTGTCTTTAAACTACTTTTAAGCTCCCACTCAGGCATCAGTTTAGCATTTAATTTATTAATTACAACTAGCTGTCAGGGAATCCACTGGTGAACTGGTGAATACAGCATACAAATCTAAACAGAACTTAAACACTTGCATCTTTACATCATACTGTGTTAATACCTTGCTATGTTTTCGGTGAGACTGTCTGTGGTGTGCGAGCTCTCCTCGCCTTGAATGATCAGATGCTGTGAGGTTGGATTGTCTCCCGTCATCTAAGCTCAGGGCCTCTGCCATGGCATCCTCTAGCTGTCCCTGCAGGGAGCGACGGACTCGTGGAGGGGAGGGGGATAAGGAGCGTGTCCGGTGGGTGGATTCAGGATCAGGTGCTCCTGAAACCATTAAATGAGATCCAAAATGGTTAAAATAATGTGTATTTCACAAAAAGAACCACACCAGGATTTTTAAAAATAATTTTGTTAATCAACTGGAAATCCTTTTTTTTTCCCCCTCAGGCAATTTGATGCAGTAATAATTAATATTTAAAGTTGTGGCATGTGTTTTGCAGTTTGCTATGAAAAATATGAAGAACAACAATAGAGTTTGTGCTCTCTAACAGAATTTTTTTAGCCAAAAATGTGTGCATACCTGTGTGCTGTCTGGAAGTCCTGCGACACTCCATGATGCTATCGCTGTGGTGCGACTGCTTGTCTTCCTCTCTGACCTCACTGGACTCTGCAGTTTCGCCCAGAACTCGTTTAAGCATCTACATGAATTACACAAGACACAGTCGCGCAGGTTCAAGGGATATTTCACTAATACATAAAAACTGCAATAAACAAAGACTTAAAATAACATAACCAGGACTCACTTGAAAAGAGTGACAAGACTGTGGGAATGCTGTGACCTCAAGGACCTCTTTGATTGGCTAAATGCAAACATACCTGATCGAGTTCCTCTAGTCGATGGGAGAGGTTTTCAGATATCTCATGCAACTCTTGTTCTGCCTGCTTGTTCCTTTGTCGATGACAAGAGAGAGGCTCTTCAAAATCCTCCTGTGGTGTCCTGCTGCTGCTTGGGCGGGCCAGTAATAGACAGCATAAAGCAGAGATAGTTAGGGAATCAAAAAAAAAAAAAAAAATGAGTCTGTGATTATATTCTTTCTTCTATTCTGTTTAGCTCTCAAGGTGATAAAATCTTACCTGAGGGCAGTTCTTTCTCTGTAACCTATCCTGTCCTTTAATCTTTGTTTGCAACCCAAATCTTCCTCATCTTCCTCTTCAGTGTCTGGTGGAGAAGGGGTGGCTGGTGTCATCCCATCTTGCAGGGTGAGGAAGAGCACATCTGGCTGGGTTCGGAATAAAACCCTTCTGGGACCTCCGTTAGTTGGCTGAGAAAAGAAAAAAAAAACCAAAACATTAATTTGACTTGATCAATATATCTGGGTATTACTGTATATACTAATTAACCAGCAGGTTTTAGGTTTAAAACTTACCTTCCGATGGATTGTTAAAACTGTAAACTCGGCACAAGTGCTTGCTTTCTTACCTCTAGTGTCTCCCCCTCCACTTCTGTCCTTGCTCTTTGCTGGCTGGTTGAAGACTTCTCGCTCACAGCTGGAAATTAAATATGCCAGAAACTATGTAATGCTTTATTTAATCTCCAGTCATGTTTTCATTCAGTTCTAGCAGGCTTCCTTAATCCATCAGCCATCCAGATCTAACACTTAAACCACTTGAAATTGTGTTATTTACTATCATGGGACATGTGGTTTGACTCACCAGGTGACTGGCAGTGGGTAGGAGACTGTAGTCCATTGGTTTCAGTTACCAGTTTAGAGGTCTGTGAAAAGAAGAGTGAGAAATTGGGAGGAGAAAGACAGAGTTTTAGGCAAAGCTGAGCAGAAGTCATTAACATTAATTACAAAGGTTTAGATTTAGAGCTAAACATGATCTGCAGCTTTCAAAAGTTAACTTTGAGAAGACTCTAACATAACATAAACATAATATGTAGGCTGACGGATAAAAATTCAAAAAGTTACTCGTGTACTATCTGCTACAGAAGCAGACCACAGATTAAAGAACACCAGGTCAGACTCATGTCAGTTTTACAGATCATGATAGCATAAACATGGCACTTTCTGATTCGTGACCTCCTTATGAAGTCATGACTAGATGTAATCCTTCACCAGATATTGTATTATCTTAAAGTGTTACCATGTTCTGCTTGCAGACTTTTGAATGTACCCCACAGACTTTTATTTTCAGTTACACAAGAACAGTCAGCAATCATTCAAAAGACAAACATCACATAATATACATTTAGAGGTTCAGCAAATGAATGTTGGTGAAGTTTTATAGAAAGAAAGTCAGAAAATGTGAAGATCAAAATGAAGTGCACTGAAGTAACTTCATGTTGTTTCAAAAGAGTCAAGAGAGGCTGAGTCAGCATAAACTCATCCTTCCTGTATTTGACTTGGAATCACCAAAGTGTGTGTCTGATAGGGAAAGTGTAGAATATTAACATATCACACTGGTTGTAAAACTTCAAGATAAAGTTTGCATGTCATTTTAAACTGCAGTTCATAGCAGACAGAACACATAAAACACTTAAACCTTATCATACTTCATATAAAGGATACCTCTGTAGTGATGAGGTTAGCTTCCTCTTCTGTGTGCTGTTCTTTGACACCAGCAGCTGTGGGGAGTTGGTCAGGTGAGTGAGGGCCTATAAAAGGACTGTAGGGAGTGTTGGACTGGTTTGGTGGTTGCAGTGCAATGGCTGAATACATCGGTTCAGTCTGTGGAGCTTCCTCATTGTCCACAGGACCAGAGGTGGTGACTGCATCTGAGGTTTGGGGAGGGACAGCCAGTCCTTGAATTAAAAAACAAAACAAAACAAAACAAAACAAAAAAAAAAAATGATTTGCTACTGACGAAGATTTTCAGAGTCTTTTATAATTCTTTGATAATTCTTTGATATACATATGAAACACAAGGTCACACTTTCATGACTTATTCCTTTGCTTTATGTACACAAAGTTATGCCCTTTCACCCCCACTCAGCGTTGATGATGAATTGAAATTTCTTTGTAGATTCTAGTAAAGCCAGGCAGCAGGTGAAGTAACAGCTGAATACTGGGGCAAATAGACAATCACCTTTAAAGAAAATAAAGCATTTTCCCAAAAACAGTCACTGTCACTGAGACAGAGAAAGCCTAACCTTCTTTTTTGTCTATAAATGTTCGTGCAGAGACGCCCAGTCCAATGAGCTCGCTGGCTGATCCCACCTCCTCACCGTTCCAGGAGTGGAGGGATTGTTTACTGGACTGGATGGCAGATCTGAATAATGAGAGAATTCACACTGTATCAGATTAACTACTAAGTGTTTGACTTTGATAAACCTGCTCTGTATTCAACACATCACATGTGTATCTGTCTTTCTCAGATGATCGGAGTGGTAAGGTGGTAACTTACAGAGACAAATTTCTACTACATGCAACTGCAGCACAAAAAGTTTAAAAATAATTCAAATTCAAATAATGTTTTTAAGATTCAACCTTTGGAAAAGATTACTAATAATTTAACAGGTATGGCACATGACTCAGACACAGGTTATATCAGTGGATCTGTTTGTTACTGTGCACCACAGTATAAAGGTTATCCACTTATTTCTTATTCTGTTACGCGTTTTCAAAACATGAATATCAACAGTTTTGAAGAGAATTAATACAAACAGTGGTACAAGCACCAAAAAAATAAATAAAAAAACCTCAAACATGTATTGATATCTTTCCTCTATTACGACAGCCATTAACATTTTAATATTTACACTGCTGCTAAAAGATTGCTATGTCAACAGGGCATAGAGCAGGATCTGCAAGCTGAATGACAGTGATCTGAGTCATCGATATCAAACCTGTCTGTAAGAGGTGTTATGGTTTATGGGAGAATACAAACAGATAAAGTAATATTCTGTATATATGTATAATATACCGAACATGTCTGTGCTTACTCTGCACTGGATGACAAGGATGCCACCTCCAGCTTTGTCTCCTTCTGCTCTGTGGCATCAGAACCTGGCGGCTCGTTGATGTCACCAGGTACATCCTCACTGAGACTGCCATTCTGCTCCTCTGAAAAACAGTTGTGCAAACGACAGAAAGGTAGAGACAGAAAACTTACTAACTTAAAGAGAAACCAAAGGTAGTGATTACAACACGTTTCATGGGAATTGAAAGAGGAACAAACTCATTTGACCGAGCACAGGCAACAAACTCCCTGACAAATGTCAAAGCATTAACCTCAACGTGTCACATTTAGAAATGTTTGACAAACAGCAAAAAAATCAGGACTGTAATTTTACTAATCACCTACTATACTGAAACAAAGACAGGCAGGAGTGCAGCTTTGTACTGAGTGAGACACATCACACTATTATAATATCACCATTTCAGGCAAAAAATAACTAAAACAATCTCCATTCACATCCTAACAAACAGCACTTTCTAAAGCTTTCATACATTTTAAAGTCTTTAAAAAATACTCAGCTGTGACACTAAAGACCTTCAGAATCATATACTTTTAATTGTCTTTCAAAGTAAAGGTGCTTATGTTAATGAGGGAAAACAACAAATTCATCTTCCTACCACTGTTCTGTGATTCCTCATTTATCTCCTCGTTGAGATATTCCAAGAGACCATCAAAGATTTCCAAGAGGTTCTTAATAGACTCTTTATCTCCTCTGACAACATTTTCTCCTGAAAACAAAGTCATCTTTTACTTTTTGTAAATGTCTCATTTCTGCAACATCCACCATGCAGTGCAAAACAAAGTAATTTGATGATGATCTCAAGTTCATTAAAGTGACGTTAATGCAGATGTGAAACAGTGAATCATAGTTGTTCTTCTCTAACATGCACATCTAGAATTTTACACCAATATTATCGACTCAGTGTTGTTACAAATGAATTTTTTTCTCCCCTTACCTGTAATATGTGAGAGGCTGATCTGTAGGTAATCCAAAGACAAAGAATCGATCACAGACTGGACATTGTGGACATTGTCCTCTTGACTGCATGGCACTGCAATATAATCTAAATACAAACAAAACAACAACAACATGCAATTAACCAAAGGCTGTATGCAGACAAGAGAAATGTGCATACATGCTCAACTTTCCCCCTTTAGCTCTTTTCTGTACTTAACAACAAAGGAAACAGGGACCTTTAAAGTCTGGTAGTGGCATGTTTGGTCTTGGAAAGCATTTCTGACATACTAAAGCACACTCATGAAACCAATCTCTCGAATAACATCTTGCTGCTTGTTAAGTCACAGTAGGGCTGTACAATAACCAAATTTTGATTTGAGTTACAATTTTGGCTTCCACCGATTAAAACAAGTCAATCAAAATAAAACAATTATTGCTCTGCATTACATGTTTTGAAATAATTCTCTCACTTCCCTTGAAGGACACCCTTTCCTTTACTTTTGCCCCAGATTCACTCCCCGCCAGGCTGTGGCAGATGTAGTCGAGTTCACCTTTTTTATTTAGTTTAGTCAGTTGAATTGTAAGTTCAAGAAAATTAAATAAAAACAGCTTTTTTTTTTTTTTTTTTTTTAATAATCTAAATTTTTTCAAAGCCTGTGAGTACTTGTGTTAAATAATTGTGATCTCAGTATTGACCAAAATCATCGTGATTTTAATTTTTGCCATGATCAAGCAGCCTTAACTTGTACTGGTGACTCTGTAAGTGGAATTGAAATGTTAAGGCCACCAATTGTGTTTTTTTTTTTCTTCTTTTTTTTCTCCCAATCACTCATTACTTAGATGATTATCTGCAATATTAATCAAATTCTCTTTCATCTATAAACATTAGACACATTAAAATCTTAAGATACTTAGTTTATAATTTTATTACGCAAATACAAGACACATATCAACAAATGCAAAGCCAGAAACAGAGAATATTTGGCATTTTTGCAAATGTACAAGTGGACATCTGCTAGATCTACAACGTCCTCATACCTGGAACTTTCTCCCCCAGGATGTTCTCATACAAGGCAATGAAAACATCTGCATTACAGTCGGTCAGTTTCCTCAGCCTCAAGTTTATGTGACACTTGCTGAGAAGATCATTTGCCACATCAACCCAATCTGTAGACAAAAAGGGAAGTCACGTTTATTCATAGAGCAGGAAAACTGGAAATTAGAATATAATTTCTCTAGAGTATCCCTAGAGTATAAGGGGAATGAAAACAGCAGCATCTTTGTCATCATTACGGTGGAAAACTGTTTAATTATGAAGACATCAGAGTAACTGTGTGCCGGATAAAACTACTGGTTTGGGGAGGCACACATTCACTTTTAAATAAGCAACACCAGTGGTCGTGTCTTGTAATGAAATCAAACCTCTGACTAAAACTGTCTGCTATCTTTTTCGTCACCTTTTACGTTTTTTACGCAACTTTACCGGTTGAGTCAACTCGAAAGTAGCTAACAGAGATAGCTAATGTTTGCTAACACGGACATGGACATTTTAAGAAAACGTTTAAAGGCGAGATCGTGTTTTTAATTTCTGATTATCCCGAAAATATACCGACGTACAGTTCATGCCAGCCGGGCTCACTGACAAGTGAGAAGCCACTACTTTAACCTGGATGCTAACGTTAGCTCTAAGTCGGCGTTCCGTGTCGTTAGCTCTCCTCGGACTGGAGCGTCGGCTGCCTCACCTCTCTCTCCCTCCTGGGTTCCCATGAAACAGCAGTCTGCAGCGGGCAGCTGGAGCTCACTAACAACCAAGTAGCTGTAAAAAAAAAAAAAGAGTCCCGTAAACGCATCGACCGAGCGCTAGGATCCGTTTTGTTGTGGTTTTCGGTAACTGGGAGAAGGAACCAGCGTTTGAAAGTGAAGTCTCGTCTGATTGGACGTTAGCTCGTTCTTTGTTTCCGGAAGTGCCTTTCGATTGCTGCGTACCGCCCCCTACCGGTACCAATGCAGAGCTACACCAACCTCCATAGAGAATTATCACAACATTACCAGGAGGGTTAGGATTGGACTGGTCAGCACGTCATGGGTGGGAGGTTTAGCTTTAGAGAGTCCAGCTCCATCCCCACAACGTTAGTGGGCTTGCAGATCAGTTTATTGAGTCTGTTGGCATCCGCTACCCTCAGCCTGCTGCCCCAGCATGCAACAGCATAGAGTATGGCACTGGCCACATTGTCCGACAGATGTAAAATCCTGAGCATTGTCCGACAGATGTTAAAAGACCTCATCTTCCTTAGAAAATAGAGACGGCTCTGGCTCTTCCCGTACAGTGCAATTTATTATCAATGTGTACTCCGAAGTATTTATAGTCCTCCACTATGTCCACATCGACCCCCTAGATTGAAACAGGGGTCGCTGGCTTTCTGGTCCTCCTAAAGTCCACAATCATTTCCTTACCAGGCAGGATGAAAAGTGGAAGACCATAGAGAAGGTAAATGGACTAGTACTTATATAGCACCTTTCTACTCAATTGAGCACTCAAAGCACTTTTTTACTGCAAGTCTCATTCACCCAGTCACACACACTTCAACTTCAACTTCAACTTTATTTGTATAGCACATTTAAAACAACTA